>CALZFC010000006.1:4672500-4775000 GCA_945643635.1 Allodiplogaster sudhausi | reverse complement strand
AGAATAGAGAGGCAGTAAAAAGTGAAAACTTTTGGTACTGCAATTAAATAATTATTTAAAAAAAAAATGCGCGAGAAATATCGCCAATATTTTCAACATTTTCACATTCATTGTTCAATAACAAGTTTAACATTTCTCAAACAACGGTTTCCAAGCTAAAGCGCATAGACATACACAGAAAAGCTGACTTAATCTATTGACCAAGAAATAACGCCGTCAAAATGCGTAATTTCTTGGTCACTAAATTACTTGGAATATCAACTGCGACATCATCGAGCTTTTTTTTAATATTGAAACTTCTGGTCTTAAAATGAAAAGTCAAGAATTGTTTATTCCAACGCACAATACATAAACAACATTAAACAAATATGTCATGCACTCTGAACATATAATTTTAGTTAATTATAAGAAAACTAAAGCTTCTAACAACAATAAGGATATTCACATATCCAGAGCGGACGGTTGACTAAGTTAACATTATTAACAAGAACTGGTTTAAAAAACGAGAAAAGGATAACAAAATTAGGGAAAATCGATGATAAGGATGAGGGAATAAAGAGAGTAGCAGAATAAAAGTGACGAAATCGATAATGGTGATTTTCCGATTAATCGGATTAGTCGTTGAGTGCCTGGCACTCGTAGCGTGCTCTTCCTTTGTCATACGCACCGAAAGTCAGGTGGGGATGCTCGATCTTGCTCCAGTTCGTTGGGTGACCCTGAAAATTTAATTTATCTTATTTTATGTAATAATAATAATCAAAATTTTCAAAATAAATTGATATATTTAAGACAATCTTATACATTTTACAAATATGCATTAGAGAGAATATTGTAAGAAATTTTCGCATAATAGAAAACAAACAACTATATATTGTAAGTGATATCATTCATAGTATTAAAATAATAAACTCTTCAAAAATAATAGTAATAATGATAATAATATTATTTTTGTCATAAATACAAAAGTCCTAACCGGATACGTCGATCCATCGAAGCGGTAGCAGTGCTGGTTGAGGGGCGCGACTGCGAACATCTCCGAGAGGTCGCGGACGTTCTCTTCGTTCCACTCCACCGAATCGTACTTCTCAGCAATCGTCAGCTGGCCGTTCTTCACGCCCCTGGCAATATATCGTTCATTCATTTATCAATAATATTATCAAGCTTATTTATTTTAACCAGTCATACATCTAGATGTTGGAAAATGTTTTTTTTAAATATAAAATTCATCGAAACACTTTAAATACAATTTTTTGTATTTCGCTAAATTACGGCCCTATAATGCCGTCCTAAATTACGGCCCTATAATGCCGTCCTAAATTACGGCCCTCGACCACCAACTTGGAAGCGAAGAATCGATGGAGAGTCTCGTTGTTCACGGCGCTCTTGCACATCTCGATCTCGCTTGCTGGCCAATAGTAATTGTAGCTGATGCACATCTCGTCCTCGATACCGTAGCCGCCCTGGAAAGTGTTGTTAAATTATTATTACATTTAATAACTACTGTTTTTAGTAATTGCTCTTGTATGGTTTAAAAAATTTAATTTGGTAATTATTTTATTTTATATTATGTTACATTACAACTTATTGTTAGATACTTTTCAAAATGTCTAAATACATAAAGGAGAACTAACCCGGACTACTTTGGCGTGCTTCGTCGTGTCGTAGATGCATGTGGTTGCGATGACGTCACCCTGCAAGAGGAAGGGAGAGAGAGAGAGAGGAGAGAAGAGAGAGAGAGAAGAGAAAAAGCAGAGAGAGAGAGAGAGAGAGAGAGAGGGAGAGAAAGAGAGAGAGAGAATGAGACCAGTAATCTCCTGACCCTTTTGATATGCACGGTCGGATTGAGCGTGTTGACATGCTGCCAGTGGGGCGAGTAGTGGTCGTCACGGTTGATCTCCGTTATCTTCACACCATCCCTAGAAGAATAGTTACCTCACACCCTAACTCTCTAATTCTCTCTCTCTCTCCACTCTCTCTCTCCTCTTTCCCTCCCTATCCCTCTCTCTCTCTCCTTCCAACCTATAAAGTGAGCTCCACAGCTTGCGTGCGACGAGATGCCCGTGCATCTGCGAGATGAAGACGTTGATTCCGTCTTCCGGGAACTGCAAACTTCTTTCGTTTTAAAAATAAGGTTTAAAATAGTTGAAAGCCTAATGAAAAGCTTTCTATTGCGATGCAAAACACAATAGATATATTAAGATTTTTTTTGTTGAAGAATTAAGATTCCCAAGGAGAGAAAGAGTGGGAGAGAGTACTATTGTAAGAGAGACAGACGACAGAGGGAGAAAGAGAGAGAGAGGAAGAGAGGGAGAGAGAGAGAGAGAGAGGTAGAGGTAGAGAGAGAGTGAAAGAGAGATGGCCCCTGACATAGTTGGTGCAGTCCGCCGTGCAGTATCCACTCATGGCGAATCTCTTCTGGTGGGGCGGAATGGAGAGGGCGTCCCCGTAGATCACTCCGAATTCGATGATTCCCGCGTCGTTTGGTCTGTAAAAGGAAGAAGGAGAAATTTTTGCGTACGTGTACCCTTGAAATGTTTTTTTTTCAATATATCAATATACAGAACAAATTACTGTGACTTTATATAATTTAAAAAAAAATTAATTACGGACTTTCGTATGGTGTAAATAAAAGTTCCATTCGTGGAATGTTTTTTTTTTGCCAAAATAAATAAAAACCCAACAACAACACAAAACCTCAGCTGCGGCGTGAGCACGAGATCGAAACCCGACGAGTCTCGGATGCCGGCCGTCTTGGCGACGTTGTTGTAGTGAATCTCAATCATGACGTACGGGTTGAAGGTGGCGCCGCCAAAGGGAAGCCCCGCCTCGGGAGGATACTCGATTGGCTGATGGCGAGTTCAATTTTATGATTATCAAGGTTTATTTTACATTTCATTTTTTTATATTTGTTGATTTTTTTTACTAATATGTTCCATTTATATTTATTTTAAAAAGTACTTGAAAAATTAATATAATAATTATTATGTCGACGAGTCAGGGGTCTCTTTGGCTGGGACGGGGGCAGGCGAGGTTAGGGGGTCTGTCTATTGGTTACTGTAATAGGCTTGTGAGGGAAAGAGTCTATCGATTGGTTACGGTATATGGGCTCGTAAGGGTCGTCTCAAGACCAAAACTACGAGGCCCATCAGGGAATAAAAGCCACTGTCGATGACCCTGAGAATTGAGATGGGGAAGGAGATATTGGGCCTGGAAACCAGGGTGGGTTTGCTGTATCTGCCTCAATGTTACTCAAAAACATGGAGGAGTAGGACTTCAGGAAGACCCAAAATCAGGGTGGGTCTGTCAGATCGACAGTACCTTTTTTCCTCTGGTTACGGTAAGGGGCTAGAAGGGTCGTCGCAAGACCAAAACTATTCACTGACCCCTTCGCCCATCGAAATCGCTCCAATGACCTTGGAGCACGCGGCAGCCGCCTTCGGCTTGCGCGGATCGTTACAGTCGCCGTCGAATTCCTGAGGTGAGATAAAAATAATATTTTGTTTATTCCGGATTTCTTTTTAACATTCATATACTATTAAAATAAAATAATTAATTGATTATTTTCAATATTTGACTGCTTACGTTCTTTTTAAAGTATGGGGAATATTTAATAGAATCTAAAAAAAAATTAATAATGGAAAAATAAAAGTAAGAAAAATAATAAAATAATAAAATAATAATAAAACCTGCTGCTCTCCGGTCGGGCAGTGGAAGAGCATGAGATGATGTACGAGGTGCTCGTTGCCGCGCGTGATGTTCGACCAGAGCTATCAAATTTTAAACATTTAAATTAAATTCAATTATATATTATAAATTTACTTTCCTTTCAAATCTAGTAGGAAATACCAAGTAATAAATTATATATTAATATTGTTATTTTCCAAGAACTGGCTATGGTTATATAATATTAGATATTTTATCTTTTTTTTCTTCAAAATATGTGACTCATATATTTAGATTGTTACTTTCCATGTGGCTATATTTCTGCTTACTAACCCATGTGACGTGAAACTTTTGCTTGCTCACAAAGGTGGGCAGCTTCTGGACAACGCACCAGTAGGTGGTCACCACCGAGGGAACCTGCAGAGGGAGAGAGAGAGAGAGAGAGTAAGGGGGGGAGAGAGAGAAAGATAGAGAGAGAGAGAGAAAGGGAGAGAGAGAGACTCGACAAACCTTGGCCTGATTCGCTGCAACATGCATTTGAATTGCGCCGGGCGGGTTCTTGGCACTCGGATTGCGCTTCTCCTCCTTGAGCAGCTGCGAGAAGGCAAAGTCAGCGTAGACGAGGGGAGAGGAGAAGTTTGAGGTGCGCGAGGAGGAACGGGCCAGGAAGAGCTGCGCAGTGCCGATCTGGAAGTAGGGAAGAATTTTAGAGAGAGAGAGAGAGAGAGAGAGAGAGAGAGAGGGAGGGGGAGAGAGACACTAGAGAGAGAACAGGGAGAGAGAGAGACAGGGGAAAAAAGGGTGGTCCGAGGGTAGAACAAAAGTGGGTGGATCAGACCTCCGAAGGCCTCAAAAAAAGAGTTGACAATCGAAAAATGTAATTTTTTCGAAGAAAATTGGGTGGGTAAGCTAGAAAGTTAAATTTTTGGGCCTCAAAAATTGCGTGGGTAGCCCGGTTCGGACCACCCTTTTTTACCCTGGAAAGAGAGAGTATGAAGGAGAGATAAATGCCATACAATTCTTCAGTACAACAATATATACTACTCCAAATTGAATTTTTTTATTAAATCCTAAAACCCTTCCTCATACTCAATGCAGCCAAGTCTGGGGGGAGGGCCCTTTAGTCACCTCGATGGCGTAGTCCTTGGGGTCGCAGGTGAGGAAGCGACGACGGAAGCTGAAGGAAGTGGCGTCTGCCTGGAGGAGCGCGCAGTCCTGCTGGCGGTCGCGGCGGAGCGAGAAGCGAGAGTCGATGAAGCCATCCTGGAGAGAGAGAGAGAGAGCGAGAGACAGAGAGAGCGAGAGAGAGAGAGAGAGAAAGAGAGCGAGAAGCGGGAGTCAATGAAGCCATCCTGGAAAGAGAGAGAGGATGAGTTTTCTTCAGAGGGGAGGGGGAGGTGGATATAGGGTGATAAGGAAAGCACGGAGGGTAAACCCCTTTAGAAATTTTCGGAATTTTGAGACACAGAACAAACCGTGACTTGTTGTCACCAAGTGACAAGTATCGATCGAATCCTGGCAATTTTACAGGGACTTTACCTTCGCACAAAGGATACCGAAGTCCTACTCCAAATTGCGATTAGGTAAATCTCGGTGAAAATCTCGACCAACACCTAATTCATAACTACACTCGCTCAGCTTACCTTAACGAACTTGGATACCCCCCCCCCCTGTGGGAAAAGGAGAGATATCACGGGTTATATGACGCATTGTCGACTTGACTGAAACCTCCCTGATTTAGGTTTCATCAGGCACCTATTATATCCACTGATATAACCTGTCGCGGATATTCACGGGAGAATACATAGTCTAGGATGTAACGCAGAGGATATTCAAGCGAGATTACAAGGATAGTATTACTTTCAGGACATATTTCGACCCTAATTAGATGCACGGCTTTTTTCATCTCTGATTGAACGAACAGCTTCTGGATATAATAGTAGCAGCGCGGCAAAGAGACTTTGGCCTAAACTGGAGGAATCCTTAAAGTCTTGGGAGGGGAAGGGTATCTAGTGCCCCACAGCCGTCTTTGAACGCGGGGGTATCTAGGGCTCCAAAGCCCTCCATGAAATCGGGGATATCTAGAACCCCAAAGCCCTCCTTGAAATCGGGGGTATATAGAACATCAAAGTCCTCCATGAAATCGGGGGTATATAGAACCCCAAAGTCCTCCATGAAATCGGGGGTATATAGAACCCCAAAGTCCTCCATGAAATCGGGGGTATCTAGAACCACAAAGCCCTCCTTGAAATCGGGGTATCTAATGCTCCAAAGCCCTAGATTGGGGGCCTTGCACTCACCCAAAGAGTGCCTTCATCCACGTCGAATTGACAGTAGTCGGAGACGTTGTACTCGCCGTGGTCAGAGAAGCCGAGAAGGAGCCATTTGTTGGAGGAGAGCGAGGGGCAGCGGACGGTGAAGAGGACGGTCTGCGTCGACCACTCCACGAGGTACTCCACGGAGACCTGGAGAGAGAGAGAGAGAGAGAGAGAGAGAGAGAAGGAAGAGAGAGAGAGAGAAGGAAGAGAGAGAGAGAGAGACGGGAGAGAAGAGAGAAAGAGGGAGAGAGAGGAGGGTGCGGGAGAGTGAGTGACAGGGAGAGGGAGAGAGAGAGAGAGAGAGAGAGAGAGAGAGGGAAGAGAGAGAGAAACAGACGAACCGCTTGTCCATTGAGAACGACAGAAACAGCTCCACCGCCTAGCGCTGTTGGAGCAACCGTAGCGAGCAGCAGAAGTAAGAGTCGCATCTAGGCAGAAAGGAAGGAAGAATATACACTTTAAAATATATTTATATACTTTAAATTATATTTATATTCCTAAAGCTAAAATCAATAGTCTATTTGTAAGCCATTCACAGCGAAAAACGCACCAAATTTCGCTTCGTTTTTCGAGAAAGAGCGTAAATTCAATGCAAATGAGACGAAATATTTGGAAAAGTCGCGCTAACCATGCTAAAGAATAGCTCCTTGCCGATGATAGAGGGAAAAGGGAGGCGTCAGGCTACGGAGAGGAATCTCCAATCGAAGAATGGAAGGGGGTATGAGAGAGGGACGGAAAGGGCTTCTGGAAGACGGGCGAATTCTTGTGCTGGCGAGGAAGGAGGAGTCTGGATGAGGAGAGCGGAGAGAAGCTGCCAACCGCACGGCAGGCGAGTGGCGCAGTCGGAATGAGAGGCTCTTCTTTTCCACGTTGCAGTAGTCACTTCCAGGCAGAGGCAACTCGCGCGGCATTACTGAAATGAGAGAGAGAGAAAGAGAAAACGATAAAATAAGAGAGTGCAAGAGAAAGAAAGAAAAAAGAACGTGAAATAAGCAAAGTGCATAAAAAGTGCAGAAGAAAGAAAATATGCAAAATTTTAAACAGCAACTATAATTATGGTGCTATTGTAATTTCAGTGTGAACGCGAAATCCTTGCGTGCTGATTTTTGAATTTTATTTGGCGCTAAAATTGCTGGACATTGAGGGCTCATGCGAAATTTCCATGCAAAAGTTCTTTTCTGGCTTTCTGTTTTTCCCTGAAGTTTATTTGTCGAGATGTTTCGTTGTGATGGCGCTGGATGTTGCATCTATTAGATTTTATTTGTTGTTTTCGTGAGTGCCGCCATGTTTTGCGTTGAATCAAACTTTGCTAGAACCCATATTCCATATTTTCTTCGATTGAAATTCAAGCTTTAGCGACGTTAACTGCGTGAAATTTCTAATTGCTTTGTAGGAAGTCATCGCTTTTTCTTTCTCACGTACTTTTGCTCTAGTTGCCATTCTTTTCGCACGTTGATTTGTCGAAACTTGGCTGCGGTGCTTATTACATTTATAAGCTAGTTATATTATGTTATTATGTCAAGGCAATTATATTATGCTTACGCTTTCTTATTTTAAAACTAAATACTCTGGGTTTTACAAGTTTATGGTTCAATTATTAGCTTTTATCTCAGCTTAACTTTCTTAATTCCCGTTTATTCTTAGCGGAAAGGTCCTTGGAAGAAGAAGGAGAAGAAAAATGAAGGTGCGCACTTCTCGAAAGAGATCGGTGTTCTTGTCACCGACTCCGCCACTCTCCAAGAAGCGCGGCCGGCCCTCTAAAGCTTCAGCTTCAACTCTCGCCATCACTCATCAACCACTTCTAGCCATCACGGTTAGTATTTAAAGGAAAAGCTACTGTTCATTATGAACATTGTTATATTGCTTTTTGTATGGGACAGCTTTTTTCTGTTAGTATTTAAAAGAGAATGCTAGTTTTCATCATAGACCGTAATTATAGCTTATTGTATGCGAGCGTTGTTCATCAAAAATTTGCGGATGAAACAAGTAAAACAATAATCATCCAAAGCCTTCTTGTTTATTTTGTAATTCCTTGCAACCAAGGGCACAACCAAGCGAATTTTATTTTTAAATTGGGCCTTTAAATCCGAGTTGACAATCACTATGCCGTCAGGCTGTAATCATACCATAAATAATTGGTTAAAGAAATAAACTCCTTTTTGTTTTCTTCTCCAGAACGGTCCGACCTCGCCTTCCGCCCCTGCTCCCAAGAAGAAGAATTCTTCCGCCGTGGCTATTCCGGTGAACACATTTGAACATTTTAACCGTTGGGAATTATACGCTTTTTATTTTAAAGTACTTTGACATCGTTTCCATTTTATTTCAAGCATTACTCGTCAAGTTTAATATTTCTTTTTTTCTTACTTTTAAGATGAGTGGGACTAAGCGACCGCTCTGGAGGTCGTCTTCCGTCCCAGCGCCCAAAAAGAAGGCTGGCCGCCCTCGGAAGAACCCAAGGCCTCCGTCACCTGTTAGTAAATATTTTCTCTCTCTCTCTCTCTCTCTCTCTCTCTATATATATATATATATATATATGTTCCTCTCTGTCTTGCCTGAAAAATTGGTTCTGATTTTATCAGTACAGAGCATGTCTACCGTACCATTTTAGATTGGCACCACAAAAAACCATTCCTCCGTGCCATTTTGTTGAAAAAGAAGGAAAAACTACGATTTTTTTTTCTTTCAAGAGTAATTTAATTGAATTTTTCGAGTTATTTGTTATCAAGTCTAGTTTTAATATTTGAAACAATTAATGAGTTGAATTTGAAGCTATTACGTTACAGAAACCGTCCACATCCAAGCAATCAAACCAAACGGGTGCGTCTTCGAAAGAAGCCGAGTCTACAGAAGATGAAGAAGTCGAAGAAACGGCTAGCTTACTTTTGCTGTTTTTATCATTATTCTTTTGAAAAACACACTTTCAGTAGTATTCAACTTGCACCAATTGCTCGTTTTTGATAACAAAATGGAACGGTTTTTTCTTCAATATATATATCCCATTTCGGAGCACAAGACCACCGTAAAAAAATAACAGCAGCACAATTGTTTAAGACTCGGATAAAAAATAGGAGATTAGAGATGAAGAAGTAGTTTATGCGTTATCGAACGATTTTATTATATATGATACGAATACTAAAAGGGACGAACCTTCCTGACGGGTCTTAGCTTTTGAAATACCTATAAAGGAACTCTTTTTTTTAATTAGAACATGTGACGGATTCTTCTTCAGATGCCTAAGAATCCGGTCTGCATGCGACGTGTTCGAATGCTTCAATTGGACAAGGTTCGATATTTAATTTAAGGTAAATATTTAAAAGCAAAATCAATAGCAGCGTTCCAGGCGTAAAGTCTTTGCTTTTCCCCTTATTTTCCGGATTTTTCTTCTTCTAACTATTCATTCAATAGTAACTACCACTCTGTTACTTGGATATTGTTTTTTTTCAGTTTTTTTCCTTGTTCCAAAGGAATATTTCGTAGTTATTATGTCTTTTTATTAAAAAAAAGAAAGAAAAAATTGTTTATTCAGATAACGAAAGAGGTGAAGGCCGAAATCAAAACCGTAACGGAGGCTGCCAAGGAGGTAGCTAAGCGAAACGAAGAATACTTCAACAAGACTGGAAAGGTGCGCACTGTTAAACATATTTAATTGACGAGAAAAAACATAAACCATATTAAAACTAAAATATTATTATAACTATTCGACGACACTTCTCAATAATTCCCACAAAGCTTAGGTAGTTATTATGTTGAAATGATAGGTTATTTCGATTTGTTCTTTTATATATGAATAATACAATTAATTTTTTTATGGCTTTGGAGATAAATTAAAATTTTAGACAGTAATCATTGGAAATTAAATTAATATTTATTTTTAAAAAAATATATAAGGAAATAATTGTAGGACGCACTAAAAGCTGCTCTCGCTCTGCCGCGACCCAAGTTGCCCACTTACTCGGCCAGCCACTACGCAAAGATGAAGAAGTCAATTTCAGATCATTCCGGAGCTTCCAGCTTTGAAGTATGCTTTACTATCTTCTTTAAAATATATTTTTCACCAGCTTTTAAGTGTTTTTATCACCAATATTTTTAGTATTTAGCTTGATATATCTGTATACTTCTTAATATTTCTGGTTATCTTCAATAGAACTCTTCGACTGGACTTGTTTCCCCCCCAGATAGTTTAGGCAATAATTTGTTGCTGAAAAAAATTATTCTAGTTTTTTAAGAGAGAAAGAAAGAATTGGTTTAAATAATTCGATTTTTTAAACTTTTTTTTCAGCGTGATGACCACGGTCGCGCTGTTCCCGTGTACAACTTTGACATTCCCGAGGAACCATCGCGAATGAATCACTTTTGCTACGTCTCACAAAACCTAAGAGTTAGCAAGCATACTGTACTTTTTTTGGTTGTATATATATATATATATATATATTATATATATATATATATATATATATATATATACAGTAATTGCATGGCCTTATATTATATAACAATATTTTATATATTTTTTAAAAATTAATCTTTGTCTTTGTTTATTTTCGATGGTATTTTTAAAGAAAAAAAAGAAGAAAAAAATTGAAATCTCGTTTAGGGAAAGGATGATCTCTTTCTCTCGCACATTCCTCACGTGGATGACCCAGAATTCAACGAGGCCCACTTCTTGGACACGATCTACTCTTTGTTTCCAGAGGTTTTTGAGACTCTTCTTTTTTTCTTTCTTTCTTCAAATTGTTTCAATATCTTTGTGTAGAGAAAGCTAAGAAGTTACTGCGAAAAATTCCATGGAAAAAAATTTTCTTAAAACATTTTTTTTTTTCAGGGAATTCACGGTGCGGTCACCGATTCGGGCAGGATGACTCACAGAATGCTGTACGAAATGCTCAAGGATATCGGCTTCGACCGGCTTCCTCGTCAGCTTTTTTTAAAAGTTTTCTTCTTATTTCTAACTTCTTTTTCTCTCTCTCTCTCTTAATTTCTGTCACTCTCTCTCTCTCCTTATCTCTCTTCTCTCTCTTTCGTTTTCTCTCTTCTCTCTCTCCATCTCTCTCTCGTCTCTCTCCTTCTCTCTTTACCCGATACCTTCATGTCTCTCTCTAGGTCTGCTTAAAACCAAGTATCAGATTAAAAAAAACCGAACTTTTCAGAACAGCGAAAAGACGCGATAACAGTCGCCATTCGCCGTCTCTATCCGAATCAGACGGCCAAGATGGACATTGCAGAGACGTTCGTTTCTTTTTTTTATTATTTTCCGGGTATTTTTTTGCCGAGATGACCACTGCGCATTTGACATAGTCCCGCCTTTTCAGAAGTAGCCGGGGAATACATGCCTCCCCTCATAGCCGCCTAACAACTGTGCAGAAGCCAAGTATTGCAACGGAAAACCAGAGTAGGGAACTGGTGAAAAGAAAATGGTGAAAATGTAAAATTACTGCTAAAGTGCAGCGCGTCAAATACATGTTAATTTGGATGGGAGTTCCAAAAGATCTTTACAATCGAGAGAGTACCGTATTCTTTTCTGATGTGAGTTATTGTAACCCGTTGTCGGGTTGTAGTATTTTCTCTTAAAAAAAAGCTTGGAAGAATATATTGTTCCTATCTCTCATTTCGAAACATACTTCTAAATATACTTAAGAAAATAATTTTTTTCCTAGATTCGAACGGCTTAGCCTCGTGTATGACTCGCGGCCTCGCTTGCCGGAGCCAGCGCCGGGAGCTGCGCAAGAACTCAGACGGTTAGCAGAGACGGGAATAAAAGGTCGAGGACCCCCAGGAGATCGGGGGTGGGTAGTGGGCCCTAGTGGGCACTGAAACCAGGTTGGAGATATTGCTGATGATCGGAGTTTCTCTTTCACAAAATGTTTGTCAAAAACATGGTGAGATAGGTTTTTCTGTGGCATTAATATAAAGTGAGGGTATCTCCATAGTTAATACCTTTTATGAGAGATATGGTTTTTTTTATATATAGCAGAGAGAGAGAGAAAAAAAATAATGAAAAAATAAATTAAAAAAAATAAAACCTAGGCTTAAGCACTGGAGAGATAGAGAGAGTGTATCTTTCTTCATTTTTCCAACTTTATAATAGTTTAAATGTGAAAACTTGGAGAAAAGAAGCAAACGCTCGACTCGTGGACAATTTTTTTTTTATTATTATTCTTTTTTTTTAGCAAAGCTCCACAACTTCGATCGCCGTTGCTGCCTATGCAGAGTTTTAACGAGATGCACGTATGTTCTTTCTTTTTTTTAACAAAAAGTATAATTTACAAATCATTAAAATATCTTTTTTTTTAACAAAAAGTATAATTTAAAAATCATTAAAATATCTTTTTTTTAACAAAAAGCATAATTTACAAATTAAAAAAAAACTTTTTATAAAATAAATGCCTTCAAATAATCAGAGATACAAGATCTTCTTGAAAATTGATCACTATTTTATTTATTTCACATCTTCAAACGTGCTTGTAATATAAAAACTATCTATGCTAAAGAAACTATTTTAAAAAGTAAATAAATATTACCAACCGCAACGCGTCAGAAGCGACGCGTTGCGTACGTCGCGGAGATGCTAAAAGTCATGAAGAGAACGGAGATCGAGAAGTGCCACGTCTGCCATGCGCCACTGTGTACGATGCATGAGAGAGTGGACGGGAAGAAGACAGGCAAATACTTTTCTCTTTCTTTCTCTCTCACTATTTCTCAATCTCTCGCTCTTGCTTTTTCTCTCTCTCACACTCTCTCTTTCTCTCTCTCTCTTTCTCTCTCTCTCTCTTCTCTCTCTCTCTTTCTCTCTCTCTCTTTCTCTCTCTCACTCTCTCTCTCTCTCTCTGTCTCTTCTCTCTCAACTGATTGAAACATTTTCTTCTTGTTAGGTTTGCCTGTCGTGAAAGGTCTTGAAGATTCGGAGGGAAAGCCGTGCTCGGAGCGCTGCTGTATTCTCACTATCAGAGGAGTTTGTTGATTTACTTATTTATTTACTTATTTATTTATTTATTTCCGTGTTAGTTTTTTTTTACTTTACCATGCATGAAAAGTTCAGGCTCATTTTCTTCTAATTTTTATTCTGCACGTATAATAATGAATTTTTGAACCATATGTGAATATGTCTTTAGTCTTCCGTAATTTATATTAGTCGTCTTATTTATTTATCTGTATTTATTTATATCGCATTCACTTTCTGTATTTATCTTCCTTTGCTTTCAGTTTATTTTTTTTCACATTTGCTGCTTGAGGAAAGCGTGGAGAAGCTACCACTTCCAATGCCCTTCTGGTCGGATCCGGAAGAAGAAGTCTTCCAGGTTGATACGCTAATTCAATATTTTATAATAATAATAATAATTATTATTATTATTATTACTATTATTATTATTATTATTATTATTATTGGTATTATTATTATCATTATTATCATTCTGTTATTATATATATAATGTATATATATATATAATTGTAATGAATTAATATTAAAGTAATGCTCATTGTCAGTTTCAATTGTTCAGTTGCTCCTCAAGAAGGGCATCTCGTTCTGCTCGATTACACATCGATTTCATACGATGTGGCAGATTGCTGGGCATGACGGATTCGTGGAGCGGCGGTCTTGTCAGATGGTACGTGCTCAATGCATTATAATTAATTAATTAATTAATCATTTATTTTTTATTAATTAATTATTATTTATAAAATTATTTAGTTATTTATCGACCCCAAATTAATTTTAATATGACGCCACTTAAGTAGGCAGTATTCGATTGAATCACTGAGAAATCCTTGAGAAAAAGGAGTAACAGATAGTTTTAAGATTAATTTAATCTTGTAATTACTATATTACTTTGTTCAATCATACCGTGCTCTGAATCGAAATTAGTTATATATTTTTTGTACTTTTGTGTAAATTACACAGATCTACGATTACGCGCTCGCGTCTGAATTGTTCATCGAGCAGAAGACGACGCAGAAGAAAGCGGCCAAGTTTGAAATTAATTTAGTCAAAACTAAAAAAAAAAGAATTTTTTTTTGTAAAGTAAAATTATTATTAATTAGAAAGTTTATCCTTACATTAGAGAGAACATTTATAATACTAAGTTTATTCATTTGTTAATGCTTGCTTGAATGCGTATATATTTGTGATTTGATTTGAAATCATTAATAAAAGCTTTATTTAAATGAAAATAATATTTTTAGATTAATGGTAAGATAATATATTTAAATAAAATAAAAAAAAATAATTGCCAGGAATAATAACGCCTACCGCACCTTCTGCGCGATGCGAGGCGAGCAGGAGATGACGAATCAGCATCAGCTGATCCCGTGCGACCACGACGGGTCGTGTTGTGGGCAGAGGAAGGGAGGAGCCGGCGGATACTGTAGATGCGCCAGGTTAGAGCCACACGGAAAATATGACAGTTTTTTTTTAAATTGCATCATACTTTTGGATATTGACCACTGGACTTTGTAGGCGGATGACTGGAGTAGGATATTGTAGATGCGCCAGGTTAGTATACGCGAAATATCTATTGCCGCTATTTTAATTGATGATAATATTTTATCCACAGACGTCTTCTATATGTAGTTCTACGGCTCTCTCTTGTGCTGTCTTTTTGCTAACAAATTGTATGTTGTAAATGCAAGTTCTCACGTTGCTATTTAACGACTTGCATGAAAATGGGCGAGACGAGAGAGCTGGACAAGGGGGCGTGACCTAAAGTGTGGAGGGGTGGGCGGGGCCTTGACTAACTACTTTTCAGCCTATCGATCGCGTGCACGAAGCGTTGCGGCTGCGCGGAAGAGTGCGTGAATCGTTTCCCTGGCTGCAGATGCGGGCCCGGCCAGTGCGGCACGACGAGGTGTCCATGCTATCTGGCCAGCTGGGAGTGCGACCCCGACACCTGCCACAGCTGCCAGTGCGGTCAGTCTCTCTCTCACTCTCAGTCTCTTGTTCTCTCTGTCTGGTTCTCTCTCTCTCTCTCACTTTCTTTGTTTCTCCATTTCTCTCTATCTCTTTCTATCTCTCTCTCTCTCTCGATCTTTCTCTCTCTCTCTCTCTCTCACTTTCTCCCTCTCTCTTTCGCTCTATCTATCTCTCTCTGTCTCTCTCTCTCTGTCTGTCTGCCTCTCTCTCTCTCTCTCTCTCTCTCTCTCTCTCTCTCTCTCTCTCTCTCTTTCTCTCTCTCTCTTTCTCTCTCTTGCTCACTCTTTCCCTTTCTCTCTATCGCTCTTGGACCTTCTCTCTACGATCTCTGACTGATCCTCCCTTTCTCTCTCCATCTGCATTTCTCTCTTGCTCTCTCTCTGACCCTCTCTTTCTCTCTATTTCTCTAATCATTTCCCCTTTTCTCCTTTCTCTCTTTCTCTAACCAAGCAACAGTATGTGTTCTCCTGCCTCGGTCATTCTCTCTACTTTTCCATTCTCAAGGAAAATATTCTCTTTTCCAGACTTCGCTGGCATCGAAAACGGCGTTCCTGTCGAAGGCGCAATCGTCTGCCGAAACACGCAGATTCAGCGTCTTGTTCAGAAGAAGATCTATGTTGGCGGGAAATTTGAATTGATTATTTGGCGCCAATTTAAAAAAAATTTGGAAAAAAAAACAACTTTTTCCTTAAAAACGGTATTATCAAAATATTAAAGAAAAATAAATTAAATTATTTGCCAAAGAGCAAGCGATAATATTAAATTTATCTGGTTTCTGCTTTATTTTCATTTTATTATTTATTTATTTATTGTAATTCCTCCTCTGCGTTCCCCAGACCGATGAGTCGACAATCGCTGGCATCGGCTGTTTCATCGACGAGGAGGCAACGAAGGGCGAGTTGATCTCAGAGTACTGCGGAGAGGTTGGGAGAGAGAGAGAGAGAGAGAGAGAGAGAGAGATAGAATGAGTGAGATGGAGCTACAGAGAGAATAGAGAGAGAGCGAAAAAAGTAGAGGGAGAGAAAGAGAGAGATAAAGTTGACATTTAGTGACGCGGAAAATATTTTTAAAGATTATTTTCTCTATTTTCCTCCGAAGGGCCATGCTCCTAGCAGTGTTGCTCTTATTTGTTTTTGTTTTTATGCTACAGTCGCATGCAAAACCACCGGCTTCCTTATTCATGAATAGATCAGTTGAATTCTTCTCACTATGAGGTCTTAGATCGACGAATTGAATATTATTAATAATAATATCTGTTCTTAACTTAAGCAAATTTAAATCATTTTTTTTTATTTCAGAAATAGTCAAATTTTATTGGCGATTGAACAGTTAAATTTATTTATCTCTTTCTTTCTCTCATGCGCCTTTTCTCGCTCTTTGTCTGTCTCTCTCTCTCTCACTCTCGTTCTCATTAAAACCATAATTTCTCTCTTTCTCTGTCGCCTTCTCGCTCTATCACTTCTGGCTTATCCCTTCGCGCCGTCATCGTTTCCTTACATTTTTTCTCCACCTCTGCCATGCTCTATTTTCTCTCTCTGTCTCTCTCACTCTTTCTCTCTCTTTCTCTCTCTCTCTCTCTCTTTCTTTCTCTCTTTCTCTTTCTCTCTCTCTCTCCTCACTCCCTATTACCATCGATCCCTCCCTATTCGTATAGATTTGACATAAAGATTTCCACCCCTCCTCTCCCGCACTGTTTGAACGGACAGAGAGAGAGAGAGAGAGAGAGAGAGAGAGCGGGAGAGGGAGAGAGAAATAAAAAAAAGAGAAGGCGGAGATAGCTGAGAGAGATGGAGAGGTAGCGTGAGAGAGAAACAGAGCGATAATGTAGATCTTAGTGGAAGCTGTTGAGATTGTTGTTGCCGTATTCACTTTTGTTTTCTTCCACACTTTATTGTGACCTTTTTCGAGTGGCTTCTCATGCTTGAATTACTTGAGGTGATTTCTACGGCGGAGACCGAACGAAGAGGCCATGTCTACGATACGCAGAGACTCAGCTACGTGTTCAGTCAGTGTTTACAAGATCAATTTTTTTATTATCCTTATTAAAATTAAAAAAAAATTTATTATGATAATTTAATTTTAAAAAAAAGTTAATTAAATACTTTATGCTGCTACATTTATGTTTCTTACGATCTATTTTGGATCTCAATTTTTTTCGTATGCTGGTTGTATTTTGAATTTATTATAATTTATTTGCAGAGATAAACGCGGAGCAGGACATTGACGCGTCTCGTGCAGGCAATGTCATTCGATTCGCAAATCACTCCAAGTACCCGAACTGCTATGCGAGGGTTTGTCTTCTTCTTTCTTTCTCTGAGCTTCTACTTTTCAAGATTTCATCTGTTTAGCTCTTGGTTCCTCCGCCTGTCTCCATCTCTCTCTCTCTCTCTCTCTCTCTCTCTTTCTCGCTCTCTCTGCTTCTCCCCCTCTATTCATCTGTCTCCCTCTTCTCTATCCATCCACTTCTCTCCCTCTATATCCATCTCTCTCCCTGTCTTTTCATCCCCCTCTCTGTGTGTCTCTCTCTCTCTCTCTCTCTTTCTCTCTCGTCAAATGTGTACACTTTCAATTAACAATAAATGCATATATGTAAATGTGTGCACATCAGAGAATGCTGTGGTAAACCAAACGTCTTTTTTCTCGCCCAAAATTCGTACATCACTCTCAACTGAATTCTATAAAAGAATTTCATTTGCTCTCTAAAGCGCTTTCTGTTTTTCTTCTTCATTTATTAATCTCGTAGAAATGAGCTGCTTTCCCGGTGTTACGTGCGTCGCTAATGGTAAGCAAATGCGACAACATTTAATGGAGAATTCTGTCTGTAGCTTCTTTCTCTCTCTCTCTCTCTCCATCCCTCTCTCTCTCTTTCTCTCTCTTCCCTCTCAGGTGTGCATCGTGGATGGCAGCCACCGCATCGGCATCTTCGCCCGCCGCGCCCTCTCCCCCGGGGAGGAGCTCCTCTTCGACTACGGCTACTCTCGCACGCATTCTGTCGCGTTCAGCTTCGTAGAGAGGAACAGGAGGTTACATTAATATTATTATTCATAATTGTAATTAATTAATAAATGTAATAAATATTCATAATTGTAATTAAGTAATTATTGTTATAATTATTCATAATTGTAATTAATTAATTAATATTATAATTATTCACAATTGTAATTAATTAATTAATGTTATAATTATCCATAATTTATAATTGTAAAAAAAATTAATATAATTGCATTTAATATTTTTTTATACTTTAGTAAACGAAGACTGTAACACAGCGATTTGTCCCATTCATTTGTTGATAATGATGCCTCCTCCCACTGTTGAGCTCTCCACAGACCCAAGCGTATCCTTTGGCCAATAGCTAATCAAAAAAAAGTTCTTAGGCATCGTCAGTTTAACTATTAGTGAGGCGGTAGCAACCTATCTTGGACGGAATTTCGCATACATGGACTAGTTCACTTTGAAATGGGGACACCCAATCCGCTCCTCCCATCTTACTGATGCTAACCTTCGCCCTCCTTCCTACAGAAAGAGCCGGCCAGTGTCGGTTGCGCTCCTCGCTACCGGCGACCGCTGTTTTGTTGCACACATTTTTGCGTTAAAAAATGGCGGCAAAATATTCGAAATTTGAAAAAAGAGGCGCGAGGTTTGAAAATTTTTTCCATAGTAAGCAAAAGTGAATGGATTTCTACTAATCCAATGTGCTGTGTGTAATACTATTATAGTTTTTTCTCATCTTTCACACCCTTTTTTTTCTTCAGCGAGATTCGAGACAAGAAGTCTGAACGGAAGGACGTGGAAGCAGAATCCGAAGAGGAAGGAGAGAGCGTGAAGAAGATGGAGAAGAAGAAGGAGAAGCCTTCGAGGAAGAAGTGCTGACGAGCATTCTTAGACCATTCTGCCACTGTCCAAGTTAATGGCTTGGCAAAACAAGAGAAAAACTTACCCACTCTCTCTCTCTCTCTCTCTCTCTCTCTCTCTCCCTCTCTCTCTTACTCACTCTCTCTCCTCCCTATTTATCTCGCTGTCGTCTCTCTCTCTCTCTCTGTCTGTCTCTCTCCCTCTTTCTCTCTCTCTCTTTGTCTCTCTCTCCTTTTCTCTATATAAACAACGTGAATGTCTCCACGTGTAATTTCCCTCATTTTTCGTTGGATTCTGCCTTACTTGGCCTTACTTGATATCTCATTACTGCTCGTTGTTTAATCAGATGCAACCGATGCCTTTTATAACATTGAATTTGCTGCTCCGACATTTGTCCTTCGATCGATTTCTTTAATCTCGTTGATATTTATATGGAATAAAGCGGCTACAAAAAGTTTTTTTTTAGTTCTCAAGCGGTCTAGGAGATTTTGAAAATCAGCGAGGGGAGAGAGAAAAGGAAACTATATTAGTATTAATGATGATACAATAAGCATTCAACCCGGAACGATCCCTTTCTCTCCCCCCTCTCTCTCTCTCTCTCTTTCTCTACCTCCAACTGTCTCTCTCTCTCTCTCTCTCTCTCTCTCTCTGTCTACCTCCAACTCTCTCTCCGAAAAAGTGGAAAGCTTCTCTTTTCTGTCTCGCCTCTTCTAATTCTGCTAGTGCCCGAATCATCACGGCTAAGTCAAAGACTGGACACGTAGCCAGGCGACAGGAATTTGTACACGCGTACCAATTTATTATCTCTCTCTATCTCTCTCTCTTCCTTTTTCTCTCTTTCTCTCTTGCTCTATTTATTCTCTCTTTTTCTCTCTCATCCCTCTCTTTCTCTCTCTCTCTTTCCCTCTCTCTCTGTCCCCATTCACGAAATAATCAGTCACAGTCCCCAAAGCAGGCAAGAAAAGCGTGCCTCGCGTTTTTGTCCGCTTGTCATCAAATAATTATCTTTGTTAACTTTTTATGTTGTAATAATTAATAATCTTTAATATACAAAAAATATTATTGATTCAAACATGTGGCTTTCTATTGATTGAAATCTCCTTAAAGGAAGTATCCGGCGAATAATTATACAGTACCGCTAGAGAACCACTTTGAATGCGCGCGTTCTTAAAGTTGCCTGTCGCTCGGTCGAGAGAGCATGCGAAATAGGATTGCGGCTATGAGCTACCGTAGCTAATTCTCTACCCGCCAGTGTTCGCGTTACGATTGCTTAGAATGTAATGGAAGAAAATCGTTCAAACTTTCTGTATGTATGTTTTACGCCAAGATGAACTTATCCACATAGAACAAAACATAGGTTAATTATTCCCCGGATACCTCCTTTAAGCTCTCGATATGGAAAACTTGGCTGATACATATTAAGATTTTATCTGCTTGCTCGAAAAAACAAATACATCGCATCTCGTAGTTTATTCTTACAAATCTCTTGGGCAAATTTATTCTTAAAAATACGACTTAAAAATTCTACTAATTAGACTTTCAATTTTTTCAAACTGTACAAGTTTAACTCTACGTAATTTGAAAAAAAGTAGTTGATTTTTGAGGTAAATTTTTCTAAATTATTCTATTAAATTATTCTAACAATTAGTGTGTGTATATTAAGTACTTGGTGTATTTTAAAGGTGAAAAAGAAGTTTTTTCTGCACCTGATCGATTAAAAGACAATCTATTAATCTCGAAGCACCACAGCCAAGCACTCTAAAAAATATCTCTGCAATTGAATGGAGCGATATCTATTGATATGCAAATCGTTCAACTGATCCAAACAATGGGTTATTCCGCCGAAGCATTTCCTGTATACATCTTTAGCACGCAATTCTCAGCGTATTCAGCGACAACCAAACGTCAAACCATTCTAATCAATGCACAGTGTCATTCCCTCCCTCTGGTCTCAATTCATGCGTAAATTTCAATGACTGAAATTGCTTTATTCAACATCATGGAATTGCAAGACACTTGGCGTTGCTTGCGATCGTTAGACGGCCTCGTAGAGATTTCCAAAGATGCGTCGTCTAAACGAACGGGCAAGCAAGCACAATTAAATGAATCTACTTTTTCCACAACAGGGGGATTATGCGACAAGTTTTGCTTCCTGACTCATTGTTGTAGTAGCAGTCCACGAAGAGTCCGTTTGACTGCATAGGCCGGTTGAAGCACGAGCTCATGCCACAGCCAAATTTCGTCGTCCCGTTCGCAACCATCTTGAAACAATTAAGAAGGATGTCTTGTTAAATAATGAAATTGTGTTTCATAAAATCGAAACATGAATGCATATTTTTCGGATCCGATGGTAAAACAAGGGAAAGAAAATGTTGAAGCTGACTAAGCGGTCAATATCCACTCAAACCTGCACAGCATGGTTGATGCCGGCGAAGGTAGGTGGTGCCGGACACGGCCATCTGATAGGTGTAATTGATGTCCTTCCATCCAAAGAACTCCTTCTCCCACTCTGCGGCTGCACGTGCTCCCATGCCATCCTTCTTCAGCTGAATACAGCCATCGATAGGACACACAGGCAGGTAATAAGCAACCAGGAAAGTTGACCAGTTGGCGTTACTAACCTTATTTCCCACAAAAAGTACGAGCTGGCGCCTCTCCGTGCTTCCGTGTGCACTGCCTGGCACTTATCGGCGTCTTGCTGCGCAATGTCAGCCAGACTGCAGTCCCACGTCTGAAAGGAAAGTCTATTACGATCGGGCATGTTTATGCCAGATTAACAACGTCATGTAGTTAAGCAAAAATATTGCTACTCTCGCTCACCATGGAAGCAATCGGTGTCTTTGTTGCTGGCATTGTCTTGCCCTTTGCGACGAATTTACCCGCCGAAACTGTGGCACGCAGCTTATTGTGGGCATCGAGAAGAGCTTGTTCCGCCGCTGCAGGAATGCCTCCAGGGCAGGACTGTGCAGCCGCAGCTGAAACGAGTGTATATTTTATCTCAATGTACAATATCGCTTGTCAGTATTGATTGGCTCCGCCATGTCAAAAAAGCTTGGGAAGCTTTTATTTCAAATAAATATGTATATATTAGTATCTTAAATACGTCTTTATACCCACAACAAGTGAATGCGCTGCCACCATTACACAGTACATTCTTTGAGTAGACTTGAAAGGCCGAGTGATATTCCAACATGGGACATGCACCATTTATACCGAACATATTTGTTTGCATTCACGACCATTAGATTATTAGTGGCTTTCGCATGTCATTCACAGAGTTGAATCAGACGCAACAGAGATTGCACTTTGTGATGTCATCTGTAGCCTTGACGTCGTCTCTGACCAGCGAACGCAACTTCTTCTTATTGGACCAGGACACAAGAGAAGAGTGGCAAAGAGAAAGAGAAGTGGAGCACACAAAAAAAAATTTTTTTTTGCAACAATCATTGTTTTGGCGTAAAACTGAAACAATATTGTTGTTTGATATATGAAACAATGAAAAAATTGTTTGATATGTTGTTTCAGTTTTACGCCGAAACAATGATTGTTTCAAACATTTTTTTTTGTGTGTGAGAGATGGATTGGAGAAAGAGAAACTCGAAGGGAGACAGGAAGAGTTAGAAGACTCAGAGGTCTAGTCATATATATGAACCAAGTGGTCTTGTCACAGGACCCAAACATTGTAGCGCAGACAATTGGAGAAGGACCTTGAAAATGCTCGAGAGGATAATGGAATTCGTCATGTGATATAGATCGATTAGGCACTTTTCTTCAGTCCCACTGCACAGATCAAAAGCCCCTATCCCACGGACCTTCAGCCTTTGAAAAAAAGCTCGGTCAACCTTTATGCTGAGCATGTATCAACGCGTGACCGAATTCACGCGTTGCGGCTGCCTAATTTTCGCTGCGTTACTACTTTGCGCTAGGAATATTTCAGTTACGCAGCTCTGCGTAACTGAAAAAAATTTTTTCTATGTTGTATGTGTAAAATGTAGCTTCCCGCCCATTTTAAGTTCAAACGGCCACTAAGATTTTCATAGCAGCCCTATATGAGGTTCATCACCCCGAGCGGTTTGAAGGTCCGTGCTATCCCACCCTATTAACCTTAAACCTATGAAATTTTTTTTTTACTTATCATCTGTATACAATTGTTTTTATGCACTTTGCATTCTGCATAGTCTCTTAAGTTCTCTATCTCTCTCCCTATTGCAAGCAACTTGTATGTAATTCATCTATACTGTCCTTCTCCCGTTGAGGTGGGGGGGGGGGTGGAGTAGAAGGATGGGCGCGTTCTCACAATCAGTCGTTGTTTCACATGGCCCGTTTTCATTGTTCACTAATATACTTTGTTTGCTGTAGCTCTGCCCTGAAATACACAGCAGATTACTAGGGAAATCAGAGTCGTGCTAGTGATATGTATATTCGAAGTGCCTCAAGAAGTGCTGCCCATTAGAGACTCTTCTGCACCTCTTCGAATAAAACCCTATATTCCTCTAGAAGGACCACAGCCAAGCACTCTAAAAAATATCTCTGCAATTGAATGGAGCGATATCTATCCACTTTTTTTGTCATCTGATAATTACTTTGTTTTCTTTTTACTTTGCATTCATTTGGTACTCTTCTATACCGAAAAAAGACTAACTGATTCAGATATGTATGTACTACATCGGTATGTGGACTTGCGGCAATTGAGGCCCTTATATCCGTCCTATCAGAATGAACTCCGCTTCTTGCTTGAGTAACAGCTTCGGTGCTCCAAAAATAAAATACCTTATATATTTCTCGCGCACTTCACTTCTCCTTTTGTTTTTTTTTATATATTTCGTATACATTGTGACACTACAATCCCAATTTCTCCAACTTACTCTGATAATGCAGTTGTCAGATCATATAACAAGAAAAATCGATCTATTCCATACAAATATCAATGAGATATCACAATAAACGGAAAACTGACGATTCCTACTTTTTTTTCCTCTGCATCATTATCCCGTTACTTTTATTCAAATGCAATAAATTGCTGTTTGATCGTTGCCCAGTTTCTCCTTTCCCTCACCGATCTGTAGGGTCATAGACAGTGCCTTTTGTTCCCTGATACGGAGAGATATATGGAGGTATTTATTTTTGGCGGTACTGCTGTATCGGAGCTGATTCTGATCTTGCTTCTTAAAAGGATATCAATCGGTGCAAATCCACATGTTTGAATCTGGTTGTTTTTTCGGTATTGAAGAGTACGTAATTGTTGCAAAATTAAATATGAACTTACATATTAGCGAGCGACAAAAGGTAAAAAAAAAACGCGTATCATAATTATTGTCTTGTTTTGGAGACCGAGACGGTAATAGCCAATCTTCATAACAGTATTATCTCTCACACTCTCTATATCACTCGCCGCGCTCACCACTTCTCTTTCTCTCTCTCGCTCTCTTTCTCTCTCTCTCCATCTCTATCGTCCGTTATCGATTTCTCTTCCTCCAGCTCGGGCCAAAGGGCGGCATCGTCGGCATCGCCCGCAACGCGACGCTCATCTATGTATGTACATTCCATGCGACTCCGCCACAATTACCAAGTGCTATTTTTGCTTAAAATCCACAATCGGTTTCTTGTTTATTTCCATTCGGTAGGATAAAATGAATTGCAGCATTACACGGTGGAATAACACGTGGCGTAAAACTAAATACATATTCGTGGTATGTTCATATAGTCTGAAATCAGCTTATTTTTCGCTATCATTCTTTACACACAAAAAACGTCGTGAATTATTCTCATTGTTCACTTCACTTGCTTTTTGTACAAATTTTAATTTAAAAAAATCGACGTATTTATAGAATTACTGTAGGCATTCTCGCAAAGAATCAATAAGATATCCTCGATAACAATACGATCCATAACATATCTCACCAAAACCAATTTCGCTTTCGACATTGATATTTGACTGTATGAGTTGGATGCTGGAATAGACTAGGCTAAAATGTTACTAAAATATCCAATTAATCCTTCATCAAAAGAAGTGTTCATTTCTTTCTTGTGAATTCAAATAAATGCTTGTAGAAGCTTGTCATATAAATTCGGTGAAATTTTAGCTGGAAGTTGCTCATTTTACATTCCGTTATGCTGGCGTCTGTGCTGTATTTGACGAGCGCGTCCTTCCATTGAAAACTCTAAAAAAGGTTTTGATAGATTGTTTAAATATGGGATGACGTTCAGTAGATTTATAATAAATTCTACTTTAATTACTCGGTTGAACTACAGAATGAGTTAGATAACTTTGGACGCCAGCTGCACTGGTGGAGCCAGCAGCCATCTTGCGAGGCAAGAAGACACGGACGATGATTTGGCGGATGTGAGAGTTGAAGATGAACATGAGCACGGCCGGAGAGAGCGCGCGGTTGTCGAGGAGGTAAGAGGCCAACTATGCAATTCAGCACTCTTGCAATATACATACATATGTAGATACAGTAGCGTGCAATAAAAGTGCATATTTTGGTTTTCTTTCATATTTTCCTTCAAAGTATATGTAAGTTAATGCTATTTTTAGGGTTGCTTCTTTTTTAGTTACGTAACTAATAGTATATTCATTGATCTACTATTGAGCGAGAAAAAAAATCAATAACTCAAAATCACCCGATTGCACATTTAGGCGTGCAGAACAAAATAATTTATTTCTTTGATATTCGGGTAGTTCTTATTGATATTTTATTTTAGTTGCATTACAGAACATCCCTTTGATAATTTGCAGGCCTAATTTTGAGAACGTTTTGGATACCGCGGTCAACCGAGGTCCGCAGCCCGGACGTACTTTAAGTAAGTGAAGCTATGTAGGGGTCCGTGATTCAAAAATGGTTTTGCCTCTCTCAGCTAATAAGCTTTTTTTTCATATTCTGCAGCCTTAGCTCAGAACTGGCTTCATGAACCTTCATGAAACCAATGAACCGTTGAAGAAACCTAAAAAGCGACAAAATGCGGTATTTGACACCTGCTTTTTTGATTAATCACAACAATAAATCAATTATTTGGAATTCCGGCAATTGCTGAACGCTATTCTGTATCGACTAATGCTATTTTTGACTCGTTGTTAAATTTTTCGAGTTTCGTTCCCTGCCGTCTGGGATCCCATACTATTCTATACCTGGGGTACATTCAAACGTTCTCCTGTTTTATGAAGCCACACAAGGCCAGAGGTGAAATAAGGCTGCGGAATACGGAAAAGTCTATTTAGTACTGTGGAAAATTATCGATTTTATCCTGCTGATCCTTATGCATCTCACAATCAGGCCGAGTGAAAGAATCTCAGACTCCCATGTAAGAACATAATGTTAAATCACAATTAGGAATGTAAGTTATCAAAGGGATGTTCTGTAATGCAACTAAAATAAAATATCAATTAGAACTATCCGAATATCAATGAAATAAATTATTTTGTTCAGCACACCTAAATGTGCAATCCGGGTGATTTTGAGTTATTTATTTTTTCTCGCTCAATAGTAGATCAATTAAAGCAGAAATCTACTATTTGTAACGTAACTACATATATAAAGAAGCAACCCTAAAAATTTTATTATCTTTCATATACTTTGAAGAAAAACCAAAATATGCACTTATATTGCACGCGACTGTATGAAACACTTACTTTGTCGTCATATGGTCTCACTTTGTTTTATTTTAAACTACAAAGCCGAGAGAGACGCCAGTGATCAGAGCGATTCAACTCAAGAGTGGGCACATGCACATGTTTCGTTCCAACTACAAAGCCGAGAGAGAGATACGCCAGTTTTTATAGATGAGAACAGTGAATATGTAAAACTGGCTTCTCTCTCTCTCGGTTTGTTGTCGGGACTAAACATTTGCCCACTCCTGAGTTGAATCGAATATAACTTTTGATCTGCCAACATTTTACTATTGAGACCTTTGTTTATTAGCACTGTATTGAAGCGCTCATTCGTTTAACCATATTCATTGTCCTCAACTATAAAAACTGGCGTCTCTCTCTCTCTCTCGGTTTGTAGTCGGTACTAAACATGTACCCACTCTCGTTTTATTTTCGTATGCCTAAAGTAATCCGTACTTCAATAAATGTGTAGACATTCGCAGCTGTGAAGCGAGGAAAGTTCCAGAGGAAAAACTGAATGTAACAATGAGCAATTTTTCTTTACTTACAAACAAAAATGAATGGAAATTGATGTAAATGCCTGATAAATGCAAGCCGGGGTGTCGATGACACATTGCGCGAGTCCATAATAAACGAGTCGCAGCTCCATACGACTCGAGCGGCTCACCGAGGTCCGCAACATTCGGATACGGTAAGCGGTCGCTGTGTAGAGGAGAAGAGCGAGGGCAGTCGTAGAAATGTGCACAGTCATCATAACTTGGAAGGCGTTGTACTAAATCAACAACACTCGTTCATATCTTTTTTTAAATGAATATTAACTTAAGATCAAATTTATGATAACAATACAAAATAAAACTACCCAGGGCTTCTGCGAAAAGTCTGTTACTCCTCTGTAGAAAACATGATTCCCCTCTATGATAAAGGGAGTATACACAGTCGGAGTGATCCAATGCTCCCACGTTGTTCCGAGGGCAGCAGCCATAACAATTATTACACAAAATGGAAAGAAGCGACGCCAGAACAACTAAATGATGACATAAGTATGATCATTACATATTATGCAATTCATACTCTAGCGGAACATGCGCATACACAAAATACCTCCTGATAAGACAACTGGAAAAAAAAGACTGTCAATCGGTTAAAAGCGATGAACACGTTGATGTACTTCTGTGCCATGTTGCAAAAGAAAGTTAGCCTGAAAGTGACCAATTTACTGGCTCGCAATAATGTGCCCTCCTTGACAAGACAACGTTCTTTGAAGTAGTTCCGAAGACGATTTGTGCTCCTTGACTTGGAAAGAAGAGTCCGATAAACGGAGACAAACTCACACGGGACGCGATGAATGATGAAATTAATAGTACGATATCCTGCAAATTATAAATGAAACGACTCGAGCGCTATTGATCCCTCTGAATGTAGAAACAAAACAAAAAAGAATCTCACAACAATCCCGCCGAGCAGAAAGAGGTCATAGAATGTAGAGCCGCAGTCAATATTTCGCCGTTGAATAACAATGACAATTTCTGCAACGTAGACAGCAGCGAGCCACGGCGCGTACGCAAAGAAAACGAAGAACATGAGCGTGAAGCCCATTTTCTTAAAATTATAACATTTTTTATAAAGTTTGAGCTGTCTCTAATTTCTAGGCAATATTGCATTCACCTATTTCTTGAATAGGATAAGTACTTGCCTTTTCACATTTCACTTTGCACTACA
Organism: Allodiplogaster sudhausi; assembly: GCA_945643635.1. Taxonomy (NCBI): domain Eukaryota; kingdom Metazoa; phylum Nematoda; class Chromadorea; order Rhabditida; family Diplogasteridae; genus Allodiplogaster; species Allodiplogaster sudhausi. The sequence goes on along the minus strand of CALZFC010000006.1, from coordinate 4,746,931 downwards.
TTTTCTGTATTGCATAAGAGAGCAAATGCAATTCTAGCAAATCTTAATGACATAATTTATGCAAATAAAGCAAATTAAGAACAGATACAAGTCGAGCCAAGATGGAGATAAAGATTGAGCAAGTCTTCTTTTTCACCAGATTCCATGGGGAAGTATAATATCAGCCGCAGGAGTGTCAAAGCCAAACGCATATGTTTAAATGGCAATGTTAAAGTAGGCGTGAACAAGAAGAAAGCATCTGAAAGTTCACCAAAAAGAGAGATTATGAGGTTCATTTAGAGAATCTTCTAAATTTCGGCGGCGCATTAAATAAAAAAAAAACGTCAAGAAGTGTTAGTTTAGACAGTTAACAAAACAATGCATTTCTCTTTCATTTGTTCTCTAAGAAGAAAAAAAATCATAAAATCATTGTGTCTAAAGCAATGATATTTCATTTCTTTGATTTCTTAGGTTTAGAAGATAAACTAAATAAACAATTCTTATTTGGAATGTTTTATGGAATTAACATATTACTTTAAATTTTTATACAAATAGAAATTAAAACAGTAGAATTTCAACAGAAGAATCTGAAAGGAATCTGGACAATATCGACATGGCGAAAGAGGGACTGCGCTCTACATTGTCAGTAGTTCCAATCGATTTGTTAAGGGGAAAGAGATTCAAGGATGTCACTGGAAGAAATGTCGAGGAGTAAGTGTCTTGCTGAGTGAAGACAAGAAGGGAAGGAGGAGAAAACGAGAGAGGAGGGAGTGCAGGCGAGAGCTACATAATGTCGAAAGAAGTATATAAAAGAACTGTAGAATTTTCTTTTTTGCATCTACGTTTTACCGTTGAAGGGCGCTCTACGACTTTATCACTTTATTCACCTCGAAGAAATGAGCTGGGACGAACGAGTTTCAATGAATTATCCAAGTTTGAAAGATTCGCAACCTCCGCCCTTGACCATGGACAATAAGCATTGCCGCGAGTACATGCAATTTGCCAACAAACTCGGTGGCTCTCTGAAGGCAAATCTCGACTACCGGCAAGTGCCAGGCATGGAGAGCCGCGTTTTCGACTTCCACCATTTTTTGCACATTCGTGCCCAGGAATCTTAAAAAGACAATGTTTGGCCTGGACCAGCCCTTGTTCCGGGCCTGGTTTTAGACATCCCTGTTCGTGCCCAAGGAACAAGGAACAACACTAGCAACAACGACTTGCCGAATTGACACGACTATCCAGCGGTGACGATCTTTCAGCCTTTCTTTATTTTTGCCGCCTTTGCCGAATTTAACAGCAGAATTCAAATTAAGCTTAAAATTTTAACAGCTTTAAACAACAATTATTCGAACACTAAGTATATGTTAAATCATTGATCAAGTTGTTATTTTTCTATTTTCACGGTCCCGGCAGTTTTCTTACGAGGATCTCTTATTTTAGAATCAGTTTCTTTTCATGCCTTGATAGTAAAGCTAGAGGAAACCCGGAAACAATAGCAAGTACATATTATTCATCTTTCTTTAGAATTATATACCGTCGCATACAGTTTCATGTTCATGTATGTACATAATATGTATGTATCGAAGAATGCTATGGCGAAAACACCTTTTTCTCTCCCAAATTCGTGCAGGCGGATTGCGTTCAATTAACTTCCACAATTCAATTTACATTACTAGAATTTTCGTTGCGAGAAGCGGGGATGAACGAGTTTCAGTGTCCAAGTTTGAGAGAGTCGCCGCTGCCATCGAGCATTGCCGCAAGTCCATGCAATTTGGCAACGAACTCGAGCGAACTCAGCGGCTCGCTCTCCACTGCCGACAGGTGTCATGGCAAGGAGAGCCGCGTTCTCGACGCCCACCACGGACTCGTGCCCTGCGATGTCCAAAATCAGACTCTGCCCCAATGTCCAGCCGGCCCGGACCTGGTTTTGGACCTTCCTGTTCGTGTTCAAGGAAGCGGGTAGACGCCGACTGGGTGCTCTCCTTGTGCAGCAGGCTTTCCAATACGAAGTAGCAGCTGTACCTCCCGACCTGCCCATATGTCGCCGCCTTCGTCCAGAAGCCAGAAAACGCTGCTCTCGTGATGTTTGTTGAGTCCTCGGAGCACCAGGGAGAGAGATGAGAGAGGGAGAGATGAGATCGAGGGAGAACAGAGAGACGTTTTAATATGTTTTATTATTTTCAGATTATTATTTTTTACCAATAGCTTCCAAAAATAGGTGAATTGCAATAGAATAATATCCAACGGATATTGTTTCTTACTTATATTTGACAATTAGCTAACCATTTACATCATAATATCGTAAGAGCCGGAATGAATGTTTACAATCTACTAGATGTAATTCTTATCATTGATCTACTAGTGAGCAAGAGACTTCGGAAATGCCTTGGAATAAAAATAATTTTTACCTCTCAAAATTCGTACAGACGGATTACCCCCAACTGACTTCTATAATTGAGCTCCTCCTTGTACTGCTTCTGCTTCTGCGAGAATCATCACGGCTGAACCAGAGAAGAGACCCGCAGCCAGGCGATAGGAATTTCTCTCTCTCTCTTTCTTTACTATCTTCCTCTCTTTCTCTATCTCTTTTTTCTATTTTTTTTCTCTTTCACCCTCTCTCTATTTTCACTCTCACTCTCGCTTTACCTTTCGCGATGTCTCCCTCTCCATCGGTTCAATTCTCTCTCTCTCTCTCTTTCTTCCTCTTTCTCACACTCTCTCTCTCTCTGTCCTCTTTCACAATAATAAAAAATTCCATTAATAAAATATTCACTGATGTGAAGATTGGATGCTACGGTCTCGGTCAACAAAACAAGACAATAATTATGATACGCTTTTTTTACCTTTTGTTGCTCGCTGATAAGTTTATATTTAATATTGCAATAATTGCATACTCTTCAATGAGGAAAAAACTTTCAAACATGTGGATTTGCACCGATTGAGATCTTTTTAGGAAGCACGATCAGAATCAGCTCTAATAATTGACGAACGCCAGCTGTAAGAAGTAAAACAAATTACCTACATCGATCTCTCCGTATCAGGGAACGGTCGATGACCCTACAGATCGGTGAGGGAAAGGAGGAACTGGGCTATGAAAAAAAGTTAGTGTTTTGCTGCACGGCGGAGAGTTTCGTGTGGTGAAGTCGTGTGGAGGCTGTGGGGAGAGAGAATAATGAAGTTGTCAATTCTCATAACAAGAAAAATCGATTTATTCCACACAAATAACAAAGAGATATCACAATAAACGGAAAACGGACACTGATAACGAACAATTCCTACTTGCCTTCCTCTGTATCTTTATCCCGTTACTTTATCTAAACTTGATCTTTGATCATTGATTGATTTTCTTCTCCCTTCTTCTCTACTCTTTCGCGCGCCTTCACCACGAAACTCGCCGCCGTGCAGCAAAACATTAACTGGTTTTAGAGTCCAGCTCCTCCTTTCCCTAATCGATCTGTATTGTCATCGATCGTGCCGTTTGTTCCCTGATACGGAGAGATCGATGGAAGTAATTTATGTTACCTTTTAGAGCTACCCCTTGGATTTCAAGCATCGGAGCTGATTCTGATCGTGCTTCCTAAAAGGATCTCAATCGGTGCAAATCCACATGTTTGAATCTGGTAGTTTTTTTTCGGTATTGAAGAGTATATAATTATTGCAAAGGAAAATATGAACTTATTAGCGAGCGACAAAAGGGTAAAAAAACGCGTATCATAATTTTTGTCTTATTTTGGAGTCCTAGACCGTAATAGCCAATTTTCACAACAGTACATATTTGACTAATGACATTTTCTTATTGCTGTGAAAGAGGACAGGAGTGAGAAAGAGAGGGAGGAGAGAGAGAGAGAAAGAGAGAGAGAGAGAGAGAGAGGAAGGGAGACGATGGAGAGGGAGACATAGAGAAAGGAAAAAGGGGAGAGGAAAAAATAGAGCGAGGGTGAAGATAGAGGAAGAGAGGAAGAGAGGAAGAGATGATGATAGTAAAGGGAGAGAGTGAGAGAGAGAGAGATAGAATGAAGTTGGAGAAATTCCTCTCCGCTGGCAACGTGCCTCTTCTCTGATTCAGCCGTGATGATTCTCGCAGAAGCAGAAGCAGAATAAGGAGGAGCGACGCAGCAAAAAGGAGACGAGCGAGGCTTCACCTTTTTTTTAATTTAAATTACTTTGATTGTCTCTGTCAAGGGAGCCCATTAACTCATTTAGATTGCTGTTTTTCGTGCTTATTTAAGTATTTGTGCTTTTTATTGCTTTAATAATGTATAGCTTTAAAATATTCTTAAAAATACTCTGATATGCACTGGAATTATATAACAAATTATAATGTACGCATCGCGGCTCGTAGTTTCGCTTTCGGATTTTTCTACATCATTAATTTTTTTCTCCCAATTGTAAAAATTTTGCTCTAGGCAATCTAACAAATTGCTTAGATTTTCGAAGCCGCAGATCTCTCACAATTAGGTAGTTTAAAATCTACCAAAAAAACTGCTTCCAATAATTATTCATAGATTAGGTCGTAATATCAACGAAAGCCGTAATGAATCTGGATAACCTGGTCATGACAAATAATCGGCAGGGCTCCGAATTGTCAGCAACTTTGTGAGGCGTTTCAGTATTGTCTCCTCAGAGATTTCGAATGGTTTGTGAAGGAGTAAGCGGTCCAAGAAAGTAGTAGAAGAAAGATAGAAGAGAAGACATGCTAAATGGCTTGTCGAAGAGAGATGGAGAGGTGGGGGGAGAGAGAGAGAGAGGCAGAGCGCGAGAGAGAAAGCAAGAGAGAGCGAGAGAGAGAGAGAGAGAGAAAGAGAGAGAGCGCGAGAGAGAATGTAAGAGAGAGAGAGAGAGAAAGAGAGAAAGAGAGAGAGGCAGAGAGGGGAGGAGGAGAATGAGGAGGAGGCCCAGAATCCTCTGGCGGAGGTGGCGGCTGTAAACGTCACCCTGCGTCGGCGCGAGAGGGCGCCGTCGTCATGGAGAATCGTCGGGTCATCCTCGCTCCTACGAATACTCGCCTTGTGGCTTTCGAGCGGACAACAATCGTCCGCTGAGCAACAACCGCGACTCTGACTACGAGGCACCACGGGAAGGCGTTGACCAACACGAATACAGCGTGCGCACACTAAAAATAAGGTGGTGACGTTTGGGAAAGGTCGCCACGCTGAAAAGTTTACTTATTTTACCATAAATCGCAAAAATCTCTCATAGCATTTTTTGTTTATAGAATATCAACAACATCTTACAATTAGTCTTTCGTATTGACACTTTGCTAATTGAAACCTCATAATCAGAGAAAGTGAAACGTCAAGTCAACGCTGAATGCGTACAATGGAGAGCTAAAATGATTTTGCGCAGTAGAGTGAAATTTGTGAAATTTTAAAGGAAAATAAAATTGAAAGATAGAGAAGATTTAAGTTTTTCAAGGAAATCTGGAAATTGTCCCGTGAGATGCCACAATTTGAAAGCAAAACTACGAGCCGCGATGCGTACAAGTGGAAGTCGGCGAGGGGCGCAGCCACAGCGAATGTCATTTCATTAATTAGTATATAATATTTATTATTGTGTCAGATATCATATTGGAGTAATGTTTAAAGGAGCACAAAATGCAACCGTAATCCATTTGAATTTTCCTGACCATTCTTCTCTTATTTGTGTAGGTAAGACCTACAGTGTAAGGAGAATTCAACATAAAATGCAATAATGACAAAGCCAGAAGTGGCAGCAAAAATTATTGATCTCTCTTAAAAATTATAAACAATAGCATATACTTTGATGTATGTTTGGCAAAAAAAAATCATTTTTGCAATTACTTATGTACATACATGAAAGACAATGACTACGAGACACCATGGGAAGGCGACGACCGACACGACTTATTCTACCCGAAAGTGGCTATTGTAAAAGTGTTTGGCGACACCTTCACAACCTTCACTTTTCAAATAGGCAAACCCAAAGAAGTACCGAACGCTATATATATATACACGGGACAGTTAAAATAACTTCGCGATCTCGAAAACCACCTGTATGCTGCTGTGCATTTCTTCTCTGAGCCATTAGCTCTCGTGTTTTTGACCAGTGAGATAAATTAAATATATCTTCTTGCTTTAACAAGACTATGGTATTTTCAAATTATATTAAATTTTTTTTCAATAGCTAATGATACGGGAGAATTTCAATAGAAGAATGGATATCAACGAAATGATTCTTGTTAATTTTTGACATTTGCCATCGTGGACATTATTGGCTTATTTGTAAACCCTCGCTAACATCTTAATATCAAGTATTGCCAGAAAGGATATAAACAATCTGGTCAAGACAAAAGAGCATGTTTTTCTTTAAAAAAAATATTTAAAATATTTTCTATAATGATTAAAAAACTGTATTTCGTTACACATAATGATAAAAATTATTATAGAATGCTTGAAATAGGTATTGTTAAAAATTTAAACAAATATATATATATACATCGTAAGTACATAATTTTCAATCGACTTACCTTTCTTGCTTGTAGGTATGTATAAACCAAAATTTAAATGCTAAAAATTTTTGATGTGAACGAATATTTAAACAATACATCTTTCATTTTAATTGAAATGGCACATGACATTCCGTCGGTTTTACGTTTCATTGTTTCAATAAAGATAACTACTCGTAATTCCAAGTTGCTGCGAAGGGTATGGTGTCTTCCTTATTGATCATATACAACATCAAATCGCATATGTGGGCATAAAAGTGACAAGAATTGTGTATCGTCTTACCACGACATATTTATCTTCTTGAGCTATTATCGCAGATAATCATCTCTTTCTCTTTTCGATGTGTTCTCTGACTCCCTCATTCTCTCTATTTCTCTACTTTTCTTCTCAATGGCCTCTCCCCTTTTCCAGACATTCCCAGCATGGAAAGCATGCTAAATTGACACCACGATGCAGAGGTGACGATCTTTCAGCCATTCCTTATTTTTGCCGAGTTTGCCGAATTTAACAGCAGAATTCAGAGTAGCTTTAAAATTAGAACAGCTTTAAACAAATATTCGAACACTAATTATGTGCAATTATGTATATACAACGAAATCATTGATCAAGTTTCTATGTTCTATTTTCACAGTTACGGCAGTTTTCTTACGAGCATCTCTTATTTTAGAATTAATATCTCGTCATTCCTTGATCATCAAGGAATGACGAGATATTAACTATAGTAGTGCGATATAGTGATTATAGTGCGATAAAGTATATTTAACATAGCAAGTTCATATTTTAAAGTTAGAAAAGTATTGTTTTTATATATTTTTTGGAGCTTAAAGTGTAGAGTCATACAGATCATAAAGGGCACGAAAACCACAAACTATGTAAGTGAGTTAATGGGCTCCCTTGAGAGAGACGATCAAAGTTATGAAAATCAAAAAAGGTGAAGCCTGGCTCGTCTTCTTTTTGCTGCGTCGCTCCTCCTTATTCTGCTTCTGCTTCTGCGAGAATCATCACGGCTGAATCAGAGAAGAGGCAGCGGAGAGGAATTTCTCCAACTTCACTCTCTCTCTCTCTCTACCTTTTTTTCTATTTTTTCTGTTTCACACTCTCTCTATGTTTTCCTCTCTCGCTTTCCCTTTCTTTATGTCTCTCTCCGTGGTCTCCCTTTCTTTCTCTCTCTCTCCCTCTATCTTTACTGTATTATTTCACAATAATTAGAAAATGTCATTAATAGAATACGTACTGTTGTGAAGATTGGCTACTCGGTCTCCAAAACAAGACAAAATTTTTTTTGCTCGCTAATAAGTTCACATTTTATTTTGCAATAATTACATACTCTTCAATACCAAAAAAAAAACTACCAGATTTAAACATGTGGATTTGCACCGATTGAGATCCTTTTAGTAAGCACGATCTTAATCGGCTCCGATAATAAACGAAAAAACGAGAAGCTCTAAAAAGTAAAATAAATCACTTCTATCGATCTCTCCGTATCAGGGAGCAAAAGGCACGATATCAGGGAGCAAAAGACAGATCGATGAGGGAAAGGAGTAACTGGGCTCTGAAACCAGTTAATGTTTTGCTGCACGGCGGAGAGTTTCGTGGTGAAGGCGCGCGAAACAGTCGTGTGGAAGAGAGAAGCAAATCAATCAATGATCAAAGAACAATTTATTGCATTTGAATAAAAAGTAATGGGATAATGATGCAGAGTAAAGCAAGTAGGAATCGTCCGTTTTCCGCTTATTGTGAGATCTCATTAATATTTGTGTGGAATAAATAGATTTTTCTTGTGATATGAAATGATAACTTCATTATCAGAGTGAGATGGAGAAATTGGGATTGTAGTGTCACAATGTAGACGTAATATAAGAAAATACGACCAGAAGGAGAAGATATTTTATTTTTGAAAAATCTGCGTATCACAAGCGGAGTTCATTCTGATAGGACGGATATGAGGGCCTCAATCGCCGCAAATCCACATATGTGCATATTTGAATTAGCTAGTTCTTTTCGGTATTGAAGAATATCAAATGATTGTAAAGTAGAAGGTAAACAAGGATAATTATTAGCCGACAAAAAAAAGGGGCACACTTGTTTTGTTTTCCAATAAATCGAGGCTGTAGTAGTCCATCTTCTCAACAAAACGTATTCGGAGGATGTCATTTGTTCACTATTGCTAATGGGGAAGAGAGAGAGGGGAAGAAATGAAATAGAGAGAGGGAAAGGGAATGAGAGGAGAGAGAGAATGAGGGAGAAAGAGTGAGAAAATGAGAGAAGAAACAGAGAGAGAGAGAAAGGCAGCGAGAGAGAGGCAGAGAAAGAGCAGGTGAGGGAGAAATAGTGAGAAAATGAGAGAAGAAATAGAGAAAGAAAAAGACAGCGAGAGAGAGACAGAAAGAGAGATAGAGAGAGAAAGAGAGAACGGCAGCAAGAGAGAGGCAGAAAAAGAGCGCGTGAGGGAGAAAGAGTGAGAAAATGAGAGAAGAAATAGAGAGTAACATGCATTGAAACATTAATTATGCCTTTATACACAACGAAATCATTGAACAAGTTTATATTTTTCTATTTTCACAGTTCCGGCAGTTTTCTTACCAATGTTTCTTATTTTAGAATTAGTTTCTAGTCACGCCTTGATTGTCGAGTGAGAGCGGGTAGTTTAAGGGCGACAAAAGGTAAAAATGCGTATCATAATTTTTGTTATGTTTTGGAGACCGAGATTGCAGTTGCCAATCTTCACAACATACTTATTCGAACAATGAAATTTAAAACTAGCCGACTGGTAGTTTTCGCGAGTCACGAATCGTCTTTATCGGGGTGCAAGCGTGGTCGGGCTAGTGGAAGAGGAGTAGACTGATGCGAGAGGAGTTAACATTTCCTGTTCGATCTTTATAGAAACAATGAATTGTAAAACCAATGTGTTTTTGATGCGCCAGAAGTATTTTTTTGTTCTTTTTTTAACGGTACCGTAATCAGCGTTTCCACCGGCGCCGAGTGACTTCTGCTGGGTGGTGGGAAGACGCTCGCCATTATGGATCGTCATCAACAGTTCTCCCATTGATGTCATCAATAAATGAAATTGTAGTGGATGTATGCAAATTCGTAAAAATTACGACGCGACCAAAATAACAGTATGTACCTTCAAGAAATACATGCTCCCATTACTGAATTCAATACTGAAAAAATACATTATTTTAATTTCATATACGATTAAAAAATAAAATATAAACTTACAGACGATAGAGAACATATATTGCCTACTAACTTTATTCTCAAAGTAGAATGGCGCCCTCGCACGGGGCCTCCTCCGTATTTCACATGACTCTCACTCTCTTTCTTTACTCTCTCTCTTCACTATCTCTGTCTCGCTCTCTCGCTCTCTCCTTATTTCTCATCACTCCCATTCTTTCTCGTTGTGCCAGATTCTACATAACCACAACACTTTCAGCTCCAAAGCATGTCTAAATCACTTTTTTTAGTCTTTCAAATTCTCCACCTATTCATTTGGACGTTCTTTTATATTGCTTTTAATCGGAATCTGATTAAAGATCGAGCAGCAATGCTATTTCGAGTGCGGAAAGTATCCAATTGAAAAAGTGGCGAAATGGGATGGAGGGAATTACATGAGATTCTGCGTTCATGCGAGGCTAGCAAACAAGAAGACAGAATGACTGAGAGAGACGGGGAGAGAGAAAGAGAGGCAGAGATTGAGACATATGTAGAGAGAAAGAGACAGAGAGGGGGTCCTAGGGGAAGTGTCGCCACACTGAAAACTTACTTACATATTGCACCTCATTGTCAGGTCGCAAAAGTCTCGTACAGTACAATTTTAAGAGTTTGGCGACACTTTCTCGAAAAAAAAGAGAGAGATAGAGTGAGATAGAGAGAGAGAGAGAGAGCGAGCGAGGAAGAGAGATGTGGTCGTTGTGGAAGTGTCGTTACACTGTAAACTTCTTTATTTCACCACAAATCGCAAAAGTCTCGTACAGTACAATTTGAATAGAGTTTGCTGGCACGTTCTCAATATTTAGCTTGCTTATTGTCACAATAACTGTAAAGACCAGAGATGCAAGGAAACATCGGGTACCTTCACGGGAACATTAAACAAATTTCGCGCCCTCGAAAATCACCTGAACATTTCAAATTGCTTAGAGAAAAATTTGTACAATTGGAAGAAAAAATTGAAAGATGTAGGATGAATTGGCCCAGGAGATGCGGCAATTCGAAATCGAAACGAAGAGCCGCGATCATAATTTATTATATAATACCAGAGCTCATCATTTTTATATTTAAGAATATTTTAAAACTTATACAGGAATTATGAAGCAAAAAAGAAGGTCAAAATAAACTTAAAGGAGCACGAGAAAAGGTGACTTTTTAAACCGTTCTCTCTCTCGAAAAAAAATAGCGTGATCTCGTCCTTGGGTCAAGCAAAAAGGCGCGAATTAAAGAGTGAGTTTTCAGCTCCTTTAACAGATGCAAACAAAGCTATGGAAGAGGGAACCTTCTTTTTGCTGCCTCGCTCCTCCTTATTCAGGTTCTGATTTTACCAGAATCATAACGGCTATCAATAAGTAAGTGAAGAGGACCGTAACCAGGCGACAGGGATTTATAGATGCTTCCAACTTCATCATCGTGCTCTCAGCCTCTCTCCCTCTCTCTTATTTTTTCTCTGTCTTCTTCTCTCTCGATTTTCTCTCCCTATTTTCTCTCTCTCTCTCTCTCTCTCTCTCTCTCTCTTTCCCCGATCTCTCCATGTTTCTCCTCGTTCTCGTTTTATTGCTTTATTCCTGCTTATGTTTAAAAATATTCTTAAATATTACTCGGACGAGCTCTTATATTATATAATAAATTATGATGATCACATCGCGGCTCTTCGTTTCGCCTTCGAATTGTCGCATCTCCTGGACCAATGAATTCCAAAATATTACAAAGTTTTTCTTCCAATTGTATATATTTTTCTCTTGGCAATTTGAATTTACAGGCGATTTTCGAGGGCACAAAATTATTTTAAATTTCAGTGAAGGCAGCTAGCCTCGCATGAGTTCCATCCCCTTTTCCCCTTTTTCCTTTGAATACTTTCCTCACTCGATATAGCATTGTTGATCGTTCTTTAATCAGATGCTGATTATACGTAACATAAAAAGTACGGAAAAATTAATACGTGGAGAATTTTAAAAACTAAAAAAAGTTTGTTTTTGGACATGCTTTGGAGCTGAAGGTGTTGTTGTTATGTAGAATCTGGCACAAATGAGAAAGAACGAGAGTCATGTAAAATATGAGGACGGCGAGAAAGATAAAGTCGATCTCTTAGAGCGACATACCTGTGGTCTTCTAATCGAAGTCTATGCTGATCGACAGCTGAAAAGGATCTCAATCGATGTAAATCCACATGTTTGAATCAGTTTGGTTTTTTCGATATTGAAGACAATTTAATTACTGAAAAAAATGAAAGAAAGAAAGGGATAGATGTCGAGATAGAGAGAAAAAAATGGAGTGAGCGAGAAGAAAAGAGAGACAAAAAGAGGATTTCTCTATATTATTCCTCAGAATTGTTTAAAACTTAATTTTAGACAACCAGTTTATTAACATTCTATAGAATCTTATTAGAGTTCAAATGTGCGAAATAAAAACAGTTTACTGTTGGTTTGATAAATTGAATGGCACTCCATATAACAAGCAGTCAATAGACTAAACAATAGTTTCCTAGTTTGGGTCTCCCAGTATCACGCATTTGAACTTGTCTAATACATAATCCTTTTTGTATGGTTCGCAGCATGTCTTGCCACGGCCGAAAAAGGGACAGAGCGAATATGCGCAGGATTCAACTTCGTATCTAAAATCATATTTAAGAACAATGACAAATCAATCAAAATAAGAAAATTTTCCGCTATAAAAAACAAATAAAAATGTTAATAATACTAAGAATTCTAGCCTGTAATCGCCATGCGACTGATAAGATCGAGTGCGATTCCGAGTGCCGCACAGCCCGCACGTCGTGGAGCAGTCGCTGAAGGCCGTCCACTCGGACCATGTCGGCTCAAGCCAAATCGATGCATCAAATATACTCTACTAGAGATCAAAGATTTTCGAATATTATAGCGATCATATTTTTAAGTATAAAGAAAAAAAGACAAACTTGTTTTGCAGTCTTTTCGATATCACAATCTGTATAAGATATTGGAGTCGTCAGCTCGGTTACTTCGAAATCTTCGACTCCTTGATTACTTCATCGCTCGACTCCATAATTGTTGGATCAAATAGCGTATAGTCGGCCGAAATCTCCTCGTCTGCCGTCCAGAGAACCGAACAGTTCCCAGTTTTTGCTTGAAAAGCAATAGCGTTGCAGGGATACGGCTGAATATCAAAGTTTTGTTGTTTTTTTGTTGCTTTTTTTCTTTAAATTTGTCAGTTTTGTTCTTGCTGCTTTTATCGTAACGTATCACAATAATTGAAATTGTTCAGCAAAAAAATAGAATCAAAAAATAGAAACTTCTAGGTTCGTACGAAAAAGAAGAGAATAAATGGAAATGCTTTCCTTGCCGAGTTACTGATGCATTCCTCAAAGCAGCGCTTCTGGACGAAGATTATGCTTGACGAAGACTGTTGTGGACCGTGCTTGTATTGGAAATGAGTAGAAAAACTGCAAAGTTGAGAGGGTTTAATATTTAAAATATATTATTAGAAACGTGCTAGTTCAACTTCAATCGTATAAAAAAAAATCTAAATAATCGCATTAAAAACAGTTACATGCGAAACGGACAGAAAATAGACGAATAACAGCAGTTTTAAAGTAGCCATTCCCATTGTACGGAGGGAGGACATTCCGTCAATTCGAGTGTGTCCTTGTACTCCCCCCCTTTTCACTCTTTTTGGGACTCACATTCCACTTGCGTCCTTTTCTTCGCTTAATTGCTATTCTGTGTCTCGTTGAAAGTAAAAAAAAACAATCCATAACCCTTTTATTGAAAAAAGTGTAGCTTGTATGAATGTTTGTTCTCATTTAGTTCATTTTTCTCCGAGTATTGTCACCAGGAAAACACCCAAGCACTGTTCATTAGAACAGAATCACTATTGTTATAAAAAACACCATGGTGAACTGACTAGAGAAAAAAAAGTTGGAACGAATCATGCAAAAAAAAAATTCAAAAATGGTATCTGCTGACGTCACGAATTCGACAAGAGTAAGCGACGTCTCAAAGAGTATGAAACGAAGTGAAAGGAGATACTACAATGTGGTTTGCTGAACACTGCCTATAAACGTTGGCGAAGATCGTAATATCAAGGAATGAGGACAATCTGGTCGTGACAAAAGAGATTTCAGAAATATCGTGAGGGTCTCATCTGGCGTCTCAGTAATTCCAATCGGTTTTAAATGGCGAAGCGGTTCAAAAATGTCAGTGGAAGAAAAGTCGAAGAAAAAGTCTAAATGTCCTGTTGAGTGAAGGCAAGAAGAGAAACAAGAGAAAACGGGGGTGTAAGTAGTGTGTGCTTGAACTACATATCGAGGAGAGAGGAATATCAAAGAGAATGATATCAACACCAGAAATAATAACAGAGATCATTGATCTTTATTCAAAATTATATACAGTAGATACATATACGTTCGTGCATTTATGTACACATCGAAGAATGATTTGGCAAAAAAACCTCTTTTTCTGTTTCTCAAATTCGTATAGGCGGATTACTCCCAACTGATCTCTACAATTGAATTTCATTTGCTTTTATTTTCGTTTTTCTGCCGGTTCCTCGAACTTTCTACAATTTTTTCACTTTGTTCACTTCGAAGAAATGAGCTGGGACATACGAGTTTCAATAAAATACCAAAGTTAGAGATCTACAATTCGCAATGACCGCCGTTATCGTTGAGCATTGCCGCAAGTCCACGCAATTTTGCAACAAACTCGACGGCTCGCTCTCCACTACCGACAGATGCCAGGCAAGGAGGGCCGCGTTCTCGACGCCTGCCACAAATTCGTGCCCAGGGATGTCCAAAATCAGGTACCAGGCCCAATATTTGGCACGGTCTGGACCGTGTTTGGACATCCCTGTTCGTGTCCTAGGAAGCGGGTGAACGCCGACTGGGTGCACTCCTTGTGCAGCAGGCTTTCCAATTCGATGCAGCTGCTTCGCCCGACCTGCCCATATGTCACCGCCTTCGATCAGAAGCATGAAAACGCTGCCATCGAGAGGCTCGCTGAATCTCTGAAGCTGCGTAGATGAGATTGAGAGGGGAGAGAGATGAGAGAGAGAGAGAGTGAAAGAGAGAGAGAGAGAGTAAAGAAAGAGAGTGACAGTGTGAGAATGACGAGAAATACGGAGGATTGGGAGTGAAAAAGTCTTACAATTAGCCTCAAAGCAAAGTGTTTTCTGATCGGGCGATAAAATTATCTCAATCGATGCAAATCCACATCTTTGAATCAGATGTGTTTTTTTCGGTATTTAATGAGATAAAGATAAGATTATACGCAACATAAAAAGTACTGAAAAATGAATACGTTGAGAGTTTGAAAGACGAAAAAGTATGTTTTTGGACATGCTTTGGAGCTGAAAGTGTTCTGGTTATGTTGGTTGAAGAATAAAGAAAGAGAGTGAGAGTCATGTGAAATATGGAGAGAGCGACAAAGATAAGGCCTATAATTTTTTTAACGGGGACAAAACACTGCTGATCATAGTCTATTCTGATCGACAGCTGAAAAGGATCTCAATCGATGTAAATCCACATGTTTGAATCGGTTTGGTTTTTTCGATATTGAAGAATATTTAATTACTAAAATGTAAAAGAAAGTTTACAAATTATTATTAGCTGACAAACGGTAAAATCGCCTGGCACACTTTTTGTACTGTTTTGGAGACCGAGGCTGCAGAAGCCAATCATGACATTTGCTGCTTATTGTGAACAAGGACAGAGAGAGAGACAGAGAGGAAGAGAAAAAGAAAAGATAGAGAAAGAGTGGAAGAGATGGTGATAGTAAAGAAAGAGAGAGAGAGAGAGAATCAACTTTAAGAAATTCCTGTCGGCTGGCTACGGGCCTCTTTCTGATTCAGCTGTGATGATTCTCGCAGAAGCAGAAGCAGAATAAGGAGGAGCGACGCAGCAAAAAGAAGACGAGCAAGGCTTCACCTTTTTTTGATTTCCATAGCTTTGATTGTCTCTGTCAAGGGAGCCCATTAACTCACTCGGATTACGGTTTTTCGTGCTCTTTTAAGTTTTTTTTGTGTTTTTTTATGTCTTTATTAATCGATAGCTTTAAAATATTCTTAAATATTACTCTGATATGCTCTGGAATTATATAACAAATTATTATGTACTCATCGCGGCTCTTCGTTTCGCTTTCGAATTTTTCTTCATCATTAATTTTTTTCTTCCAATTGTACAAATTTTGCTCTAGGCAATCTAACAAATTGCTTAGATTTTCGAAATTGCCAAAATTAAAATCTGCCAAAAAGCTGTTTTCAAATAATTATTCAAAGATTAATTATCTAGAACAAATTGTTGATCAAGTTTGTCTCACTTTTTTTAGTCCCGGCAGTTTTCTTACGAGAGTGTCGTATATTAGAATTAGTTTCTCGCCAGGAATTGATAGTGGAAATTTTTCGCAGATGATACAAAAAAGTAAAAATAAGTTTGTCTAAACAATAACAGTAGAGTACGTGTTCTTTTTTATTAGTTGTCTAAATAAATTTATCGAATACCATTCCTTCATATCTCGGCTTGTTTTAGCATATTTGATATGATTTTTCAGATTATTTTAGATTCTTTTATCAATTGCTAGAGCATAAGAAGAATTTCAGTAGAGGAATGAGCACGGCGAAATAGAAAAGGAGAAGACACGCTAAATGGCTTGTTGAATGAGGGCAAGAAGGGAAGAAGAAAAGGGACAACGTGAGAGGACGGCACAGTGTGGACCTCAAGTACACACCACTAGTGAAGTGGTTGTGAATTTGTTTGTATAATCCCTTTACAGGGATGACAGTGGAGAGAACGGGACGCAAATAGAATGCCTATTCGAAGTGACTGGGGAGAGTGAGAAGAGGCATAGCGCTTGCTTATTGTTAGAAAAACCATTGCGTCGGTAGTTATTCGCACCGAGCTGAGATTAATGGTTTTTGACCAATGAATATGACGCAGTGGTTATAAGTCTCTCATTTTGAGTGTTTATACTCTCACGGCCTACCACAACAGATAAAACCATTGCCGGGACTATAAGTCGCAATGGTTTTTTTTCTTGTGTGCATTCCTTCATTTCTCGGGTTTCTGAGTGAGAAAAATTAACGATACACTTCTTCTGGTTTTACAATTAGCACGTTTTATGTTATTTACAGATAATTCTATATTCGTGTACCAATAGCTTTCAAAGAAAAGCTGAATTGCAATAAAAGAATGGCCACCGGCTATGGTTTCTTACTAATATTTGACAATTCGCAGACCACTAAACATCATAATATCAGAGAGCCGAAATGAATGTGGACAATCTACTAGAGGTGGAGGGAGAGAGCAATATTAATTGAGCGTTATTCTCTCTCTCTCTCTCTCTGTCTCTTTCTTTCTCTCTCTTTCTTCTATGTAGGTTAGCCTCAAATGAAAACGTGAATCTCATGCCATTCCATCTCGTTTCCCCCTTCTTCTTTCCCCTCACGAGATATCTCATTATTGCTTCTTAAATCAGTTGCGTTTGCCGAATTCTTTTAAAAATAAGCGGAATTTGGTCGTCCTATTAATACTTGTTTTCAGTTCGTTATGTTATCTCATTGATATTTCTGTGGAATTAAATTTAGAAAAAAAGTTGTTGTTAGAATTGACTGTATTATCAAAGTAGGGATCGATAAATCGGGACTGTGGTCTCGCAATGTACACCGTAAAATGTTTGGCCAAAAATACACATATAGTATTTAAAAGGCGACATTTTTCTGGACATACCCTAAAGCTTAAAGTGTCGAGGGTGTAGAGATTCTGACATAATGAGAAAGAGTAAGAGCGATGTGAATCATGGATTATAAAGTAGTTCTATTATTTTTTTGGAGGGAGATCCGGATCTTCATCCATGTTTATGCTGATGGAGCGCTTAAAAGGATCTCAATGTACACAAATCCACATGTCTGAATGAGTAAGTTTTTTTTTAGGTATTTAAGAGTAAATATCAAATTCAATATAAAAAGTAAACAAAGAAATGTATAAACGAACACTCTTTTTGTCTCGTTTTGGAGACCGAGACGGCTGGAAAAAGAAGTTTCCCTCTCCATCTCATTCACTCTTTCTCTCTCTCTATCCTACACCTTTTTTTTTGTCGGCTGGAAGAACTTTCTACAACTTTCTTGTCTATTTACTTCGAAGATAATCACTGCATGATGTGAAAGAATTAGTAGCATTCAGAAAGGAGACTGGTCGTGCCGTAGTCAACTTGACCAGGGCGCCGAGTGCAGAAGTCTGCGAAGCTGGTCAAGTGGACAACGGACCATCAGCAAGGTTTTAAAACAATGTTCAAAATTTATTTTTAAATAATATTTTTAAAATATGTTCTGGAGCGATACAAAAACATTATTTTCTTAAAAATTGATATAGAATAAAATAAATGATAAAACTATAATTTCATAAGTAGAATATTTTCTCGTATCAACTTGATATATAGAACGTAATAAAAAGAGTAAAATTTCTCATGTTCTGCTAATGAGAAAACTTTATGAAACACGTCTGTTTGGGTTAGCATGTTTTCGTGTAGTATTCCGAATTTTTCCTTTATCAACTTTTTCAGTTTCCAAAAAAAGGTGAATTTCAATAGAATCTTATGCGAGAGAGATGGGAGACAGATGTGAGAGAGAGCGAGAGATGACAGAGAGGGAGAGAGATGAGAGAAGGGTGCCTCATTGTTTCTTTTTCTTTTATCACGCATTGATTTATCCTGATTTTTCTCATCATTTTAGCCCGAATCAATTTTTCAATCGTTGTTATCTGATTGATATGTACATAGACTGGGATGTAGAATATCGGATATTAGTACCATAAAGAAGACATAACATAACAAGTTCAAATTATAAAGATGAATAAGTTTGTTTTTGAGCAATTATGGAGCTGATGGTGAAAGTGTAGAGTCAGCAAACGAGAACGAGTGAGAGTGATGAAAATCAAGGAGATAGCGAGAGATA
Organism: Allodiplogaster sudhausi; assembly: GCA_945643635.1. Lineage (NCBI taxonomy): Eukaryota > Metazoa > Nematoda > Chromadorea > Rhabditida > Diplogasteridae > Allodiplogaster > Allodiplogaster sudhausi. Next base: position 4,728,353 of record CALZFC010000006.1, on the reverse strand, counting down.
TAGAGTCTATTGTTATTTTTAGAGTCACCGCGGGGAGGATAGTGAGCGCAGTTTATTCTGATCGAGCGCTTAAAAGGATCTCAATCGAGTCAAATCCACATGTTAGAATCAGTTAGTTTTTTTTCCATATTATAGAGTGTGTAATTATTGCAATAAAAAATTATTATTGTTATTAGACGACAAACGGAAAAAAAACGCATGCAAACTTTTTATCTTGCTTTGGAAACCGATGTTCTATTAGCCAATCTCCACAATAATACTAATTCAAATAATCACATTTGCAGATTGTTGTGAATGGGGACAGAGAGAGAGAGACATAGAGACAGAGACACAGAGAGAGAGACTGAAAGAAAGAGAAAGGAAGAAGGAGGGAAGGGAGAGAGAGAAGAAGAAAGAGAGGGAGAGAGATTGAGAAAGAGAAAGAGAAATGAGAGAGAAAAGTGGAAAATGAAAAACATAAAGAGAGAGAGAAAGAGAAAGTGAGAGGGAAAAGGAAAAAGATAGAGAGAGCTGGTAACACGATAATGAAGTTGGAAGCGTTTGTTAATCACTGTCGCCCGACAACGATCCTCTTCTCTGACTCGTTGTTAGCCGTGATGATTCTGGCAAAATCAGAAGCAGAAAAAGGAAGTGCGAGGCAGCAAAAAGAAGGTTTCCGCTTCGATATCTTTGGTTGCATCTGTTAAAGGAGCCAAAAAGACACTCTGTGTTTCGCGCCGTTCCCCCCCCCCCCCCACCCAAAGGCGAGATCATGCTAGTTTATTTTTTTTTAGAGATTGGTTAATAAAATTCAAATAGATTACCGTTTTTCTTCTTTAAGTTAAGTTAATTTTCAAATTTATTCTTAAATACTACTTATTTTTATACACCTCTTAATTTTTTCTTCCAATTGTACACATTTTATTCTACGCATTTCGAATTTACAGGTGATTTTAAGTGTAGCGTCATTAACAAACGGTAACTCTCCCACCCTATCTCTCTCTCTCTCTCTCTCTCTCTCTCTCTCTCCTTGTCTGCTCGTTCATTCATCAGATCTGATGAAAAACCGATTATCGATGCCATTTTTTACTTGCATTTGCTCATGCTTTTAGCCTTTAATTGCTATTCGATCGTTGTGATCTCATTGATTTTTATGGAATTATTCTTGTTGTTATTAGAATTGATTATCAGAGTGGGATGAAGAAATTGGGCTTATAATGCTACAATGTACACGTAAAAAATGAATACGTGGTGAACAAATATTGTTTGTTTGTGGACATATGTACTTAGTGATGGATAGTGGGTGTCTAAAGTGTGGCATAATAAGAAAGAGCGAGAGTAATTAGATATAATTGTACGAACTCAGAGATAGAATAATCGAGCGCGGTGTTCATAAACAGGAGATTTAAAAATCTTGCGCAATCGAAAACCACCTGAATGCCTACAAAATTGCATTTAAATTTAAGAAAAGAAAGATGTTGAATAATTAATACTATTTTAATAAACTCTATAATGCCTTCTTTTTTATTTGAATTTGACCATCATTTAAGCTGATAGTTTGTCTCATAGATTTTGTGTGGATTAAAATTATTTTTGATGTTATTAGAATTGATAATCAAAGTGGAATGTGGAAATTATTGTTATAATGTCAGAATGAAGATGTAACATAAAAAGTACGGATAAAATGAATAAGTGGAGTATTTAAAGGAGAAGAAAAATATGCATTTCTTGTTTGAGCTCTGGAGTTCATAATGTCGTTGTTGTGTAAGAGAGTGACACAATCAGAAAAAGCGAGAGTGATGTGACATATGGAATATGGAGATGAAATCAGTCTAATTAGCCAAGTTTATTTCTGATGGATCTCAGTGTACGCAAATCCACACACAGAGAAAAGAGAGAGCGAGAGTAAAGAAAGCAAGTGAGCGAGAATAAGAGTATCAATAATTTCTCTACGGTACCTGTAAGGTTCATCTCATTCTATCTCTATGATCAACTCTTTATCTCTCTCCCTCTTTCTCTTTTTCTCTCTCTCTTTCTCTCTCTCTCTTTCTCTCTCTCGGTTTCTGTTTCTCTCTGTCTTTATCTGTGCCCTCTCTCTCCTCTCCCATTTTCTATATAACTTTCTCAGTTATTCTTGCAACACATGCACCACTTGAACGCCATTCCATCTCGTTCCCCTCTCGGGCAAATGAATACATGGAGTATTTTAAAGGCGAAAAAAGAGGTTAGTTTTTGGACATACCCTGGACCTGAAATTGATGTGACTGCGTAACGGCTGATACAATGAGAAGGAGTGACGAGACATATAGAGTAAAGAGACAACGAGAGAGAGAGACAGATGCTAGAAAGAGAGAGTAAAGAAAGAGAGATAATGTCTTTTACTTTTTAGAGTAAGCAAACCCCAAGGCCTCAGTAGCGAAATTTATCCTGATCGAGCATTTTAAAGGATCTCAATCGATTCAAGACCACATGTTTGAATCAGTTAGCTTTTTTTCTTTGTTTTGAAGAGTATGTAAATATTGCAATATAATAACAAAGAAAATTATTAAATGAAAATACAGTTATTTAAACAAAATACAGTTGTTTTAAATCTCTTTAGAAGATATATTTAATTTTTATTTTATTTTTTAAAACAAATACATACTCTCACATTATTCACTTCGAAGGAAGAACGAGTTTCACGGTGTTGCCTGCGTGGCTAAAGAAAAGTGGCAATCATCCAAAAAAGGATAATTTTAATGGAAAAATGACCACGGCGAAATGATTCCTGTTTATTTTTGACAATTAGCATTGCGGGCATTGATTGGCTTGTTTGTAAATGTTCGATAACATCGTAATATCAAGGAATACGGACGGGGTGTGAACAATCTGTTCATGACAAAAGAGCATGTATTTGGTTAAAAAAATTAAAAAGATTAAATAAATGTCCTATTGAGATTTAAAACAACTGTATGTCGTTTCAAGTAATGAATACAATTTATTATATGATGATTTGTAAAAATGCAAATAAATATATGTACATATATATATATATATATATATATATATATATATATATATATATATATATATATACACGTCGAAAGTACATAATTTTCAATCTACTAATCCTTGTAGGCATTATATTTTTTTTCTTACGACTGGCTAATGGAAAGCCGTCAGTTTTACGGTTCATTGTTTCTATTAAGATTTTCTTTACTGTGTATTTATACAGAGTAGGAATACAAATGTATGTATCTATATGCGGTCATTAAAGTGACACAAATGCTATGGCAGATAATCTATGTTTCTGCTTTTTCGATGTGACGTATAAAATATTATGTTATATATGTAGTTGACATAAATAATCAGTAGGTATTAATTTTTTTTTTTTTATTCTAAATTATATTTCTCACAATAGATAGCGCACACAGAGAAGCGAAGAGGATATGCACATCTCACTTCCTTCAGCAATGCAGGAGATCGTGTTGGAGGAGATCAGTTCTTTTTCTCCTCATAACGTCCCTCTCCCCATCTCTCTCCTCCCTTACCCCATCTCTTTAACTCTCTCTGTCTCGCCCTATAACTCTCTCACTCCCTCTCTCTATACCGTAGCCGCACCAGAAAGAACGGTCACCATTCTGGCAAAGGAGAAGAAAACCAAGCCGATGCAACGCAAGGCGACCCCGCCCCCAAGCCTAATCTTTATAATAATAATAGTCTAACAGTAATGTTAATATTCCTAATAACATTATTTTACAATATTATTTCTAATAGTAAAATGTTTAAAAAATATATATTTTGAAAAAAATCGCTGAAGGGTTCTAATAGCATGACATGGATATGTACATTTATGAAGTGTTGGTTATATGTGCTAATTGTCAATTTTGCCCTTAAAAATTAGACATATAAATAACGCGTATTGGAGTAAAAACATTAATTTAAACGAACAACAACATGATTCATATTTTCGGGAATTGACAAGAGGTCCCAGCGGTGACGATCTTTCGAGTAAATTTATCTTGCTCTTCTCGTCACTACCAAATTGCTTTTGCCGATTTTGCCGAATTTAATAGCAGATTTTAGAGCTGCTTTAAAATCAGCACAAAATGCTTCAAAAAATTGCTCAAACATTAATTATGCAGCAATTTACAGCGAAATTGTTGATCATATTTTGTTACTTTTTCTCACCGTTCCGGCAGTTTTCTCACGGGCGTCTCGTATTTTATAATTAGTTTTTTGCTGCAACGTGATTACATGATGATATGACACTTTTAATAAAAAAACAAAATTAATAATACATTTCTTCTTGTTTTAGCATGTTTTTATGTTATTTCAGATTATTTTAGATTCTTTTAACAATAGCTTATATTTGACAATTCGCTTCCTATTTACATCTTAAAATTGCGAAGAGCCAGAATAAATGTTTACCATCTACTAGAGGTAGATCTTATCATTGATCTACTAGCGAGCAAGTGACATCGGGAAATGCACTGGAATAAAAATTATTTTTATTCTCAAAATTTGTACAGGCGGTTTTTCGCAACTGACTTCTATACTTGAGTTTCACATGCTTTCATTTTGCTTTTTTTTCTGCTAAAAAAATTTATAAGTGCATTCAGTTCGAAGAAATGGGCAGGGATGAGAAAATCACTGAGGAAGTTTTTTATACAGTTAATGGAGCTTGAGGGGCATCAGAAAAGACAGACAGAAATTGCATGAGAAATCACGGCAAAATACGACGACAGCTAAAAAATGAAGTTGTGCTTAAAGGTGATCAAAGGCGAATTTAATAGTCTCTTGTTTTTTCGAATTATTTGGTCGGCTTGAGCTAGAACCTTAGATTGCAAGTCACAAAAATCCCTCTGCCCTGAGGAAATAAACAGCATTCTTTATTTGAATTCTAGAATATTTTATATTCCCGCCATTTTCAAAAAAAAATTGGTAGAACCACACCGTTGTCGACGAGGCCGTTCGACAACTACTCGTTAAATTTATGCATATGGTTCGAGCAACCTACACTGACCGGGTTTTTCTTGACACATACGCTCACGTGCCCCGTTGTTCATACCACAAGTTTCTGGGGAGAGAGGCGAGATGCAGTAGCTTCATTTCTGAGGATTGCTAACACGGTACTTTTAAGTGATCGGGTCGCTAATCGTGGTAGGAGTTTTTCCCTTATGATCTCCTTTAAAATGCTTCAAAATATTATTTATAAAATGTCAGGAGCAGCAAAGTTGGCGAATTGTGTTCTTGCAGCGACTTCTTACTTTTCAATGTTTTTCCCTTTCCATCTTTCTCTTACCATTTCTCTCACCCATTCTCTCTGTCCCCATCCACAATAGTGAACAAATACCATCAGCCGAAAAAGTTTTGTTGCGAAGATGGACTACTACAGTCTCGATTCATATGTAAAACCAAACAAAAAATGTGCCACTTTTTTGTAGGCTAATAACTTTAATTGTTTACTTTTTACTTTGCAATCATTAGGTACTCTTCAATACCGAAACAAGACTAAATGATTCAAAAATGTGGATTTGCGTAATTTGAGACCCTTACATCCCACGGTGACTTAGCGTAATGCATTTCGCGTAGTTAGCAGAATTGGGCAGTAGTTAAAAATTGCCATTAAGGGAAATCGTGCCAGGATCATCACCATTTAAATATCGGTCAGAGAAAAACAAGAAATAGTGTGTATTTTTTATTTAGTGTGACTTTAGTGCAAAATCCTAAACCCATTTACTGTAACACCAAAATTTTTACTAAGTGTCGTCTTGGGTCACCGTGATCCGTCGGATCAGAATACTTTATTTCTCCTTTTGGTCGTATTTCTTTATATTACGTGTACACTCCAATCCCAATTTCTCCATCGCACTCTGATAATGAAGTTGTCAATTCATATGCATAAGAAGAAAAATCCACACAAATATCAATATATATACAACCGCGAGTCAAGCCCCCTGCTGCTCCTCCCCCAGCTTGTACCGTCTCTGGCAAAGACGAGGCCGGGCAGTGGCGCCCCCGGCTTGGTACGACTCGTGTGCGTCGATTCCCTATCCCCCCCTTCCTCCCCAACATAGTAGATCATTCGATTTAAGCAAACATTCCTTCCTATATTTTGTGCTGTCACATCGAAATATTAATTTCATGTACGATAAATAAATAAATAAATAAATATATCACAATAAACGGAAAACGGACGATTCCTTCTTGCTTTCCTCTGCATCGTTATCCAGTTACTTTTTATTCAATAAATTATTCTTTGATCTTTGATCATTGATTGATTTTCTTCTCTCTTCTCGACTGTTTCGCGCGCCTTCACCACGAAACTCCACCGCCGCGCAGCAAAACACTAACTGGTTTCAGAGTCCTCTTTCCCTCACCGATCTGTAGGGTCACTAATCGTTACTTTTGTTCCCTGATACGGAGAGATCGATGGAAGTCATTTATTTACATTTAAAGGAGGCCATAAGGGAAAAACTCCTACCGCGAATTCCCTGACGGATTTGGACGGAATGATAAAAAGAACGGAGTAAAGAATCAACAGAAATGGTGCTACTGCCCCTTGCCTCTCTCCCCAGAAACTTGTGGTTTGCACCACTGCCAGGTGAGGCTACGTGTTAAGAAAAACCCGGCCAATGTTGGTTGCGCGCACCATATGTATGCAATTAATGGGCATGACTCGGTTGGCACCAGCGGCCACGGTGTTGATCTGTTAAAAAATTTTTTAAATGGCGGGAAAATAAAATATTTGATAATTCAAAGTAGAAAACAGTGTTAATTTCCTCAGGGCGTGAAGGCTTTTGTGACTTTGGGACATTTGCAATCGAAGTTTCTAGCACAACCCGACCAAATAAGGCGAAAAAAAACAAGACACTATTTATTCGAGTAGGACCTCCTTTAAGAGCTACCACCCGCGACCGTTAAATCGGAGCTGATTCTGATCGTGCTACCTAAAAGGATCTCAATCAGTGCAAATCCACATGTTTAAATATGGTAGTTTTTTTTCGGTATTGAATAGTAATTGCAAAATAAAATATGAACTTTTAAGCGAGACAAAAGGTAAAAAAAACGCGTATCATAATTTTTATCTTGTTTTGGAGATCAAGGTTGCAGTAGCCAATCTTCATAACAGTACCTATTCTATTAATCACATTTTCTTATTATTGTGAAAGAGGACAGGAAAGAGAGAGGGAGAGGGAGAGAGAGAGAGAGAAAGGAAGACGATGGAGAGGGAGATATAGAGAAGGGAAAAGCGAGAGAGAGAGTGAAAATAGAAATAGGGCGAAAGAGAAAAAAATTTAAAAAAGAGGAAGAGAAAGAGAGGAAGAGATGGTGATAGTAAAGAAAGAGAGAGAGAGAGAGAGAGAGAGACCGAAATTGAGAGAGAGAATTAATTTGGAGAAATTCCTGTCGGCTGGTTATACGGGCCTCTTCTCTGATTTAGCCGTGATGATTCTCGCATAAGCAGAAGCAGAATAAGGAGGAGCAAAAAAAAGAAGACGAGCGAGGCTTCACCTTTTTTTCGCATTTATAGACAAAATCTCACCTTTTTTATTTTCGCCTCTTTGCCTAACACAAGTGCTTGGGATCATGTGATTTAGGGAGACGCGACTGCCATGGTAAAAAAAATTCATATACTAGATAATGGCTTTTCGTGCTCTCTTAAGTTTATGTTGACATTCATTTTTATTGTTTTATTCCTGCCTATCTTTTAAAATATTCTTATATAATACTCTGATGAGCTCTCGTACTATTTAATAAATTATGATGTACGCATCGCTGCTCTTCGTTTTGCCTTTGAATTCTCGCATCTCCTGGGCCAATTTATACTAAAATATTACCAATTTTCCAACATCATTCATTTTTTTTTCGAATTATACATATTTGAATGTACAGGTGATTTTCAAGGGCGCAAAATTATTTTAAATGCCCCGTGAAGGCGTTCGATGATCCGCTCATCGGAATGAGTTTATTTACAGTTAGTGCGCCAATAAGAAAGATAAAGATTGGGAAAGTCCCACAAAACTCAATAAAAAATTAGTTTAAAGTGTGGCGACACTTCCACAAATGCTCACTTTCTCTTTCTTTCTCTGTCCCTCTTTCTCTCTGTCTCTTCTCTTTCTCTCTCACCGGCTCTCTCAGTCATTCTGTCTTCTAGTTAGCCAGGTCGCATGAACGTAAAATCTCATGTAATTCCATTGTGTTCCCCTCTTTTCCGTTGAGTACTTTCCTCACTCGATATATCATTACTGCGCGCTGTTTAATCAATTATCAATGGCTTTTTTTTAAGATTTCGCTCATCCTTTTAGCCGATCGCTGTCATTCTTCCACGGGAAGGCGACGACCAAGAGGAATAGTGTGGTAAAACTTTACTTATTTCCTCGCGCCTTCGAAAATCACATGAACATTTAAAATAATTTCACGCCCTCGAAAATCACATGTAGTACATACATTTAAAAACCTGTTGAGAAATTTTTTTTACGAATTTAAGAATACTTAAAAAAATTATAATGAAATATAAAATATGTCGAAAGTTAAAAATAACCTTAAACTAAAACAATTACTGCCGAAACTGAATTGTGGAATGGGGAAGAGGATTCTCTCTTTCCACTACGGACGCGGTAAATTCGAGTGAGACACTTTTTGTCTTGTTTTCGAGACCGAGGACATATTTTTAAATGAAGGATTTTTTTCCTTTCGTTTGATAATAATAAAAATTCTCTCAGCCCCGAGCGCCGATCTGCCGCCCTTTGTTATTTGGAGACGACCAATAGAGCTCACTACATACGCACGAGCAGACAAGCGAGGTGACAACCATGTTCATACTTCACCATTCGAGATGTCTAACCATAAGGCCCTTTCTGAATTTTAAATATGGTCGCCACGATTCATGTTGGATTGTGAGAGTAATCTCTCAATATATGGAGAGAGCGAGAGAGAGCGAGAGAAGTATTTTATTTTTTAGATGCATTACAGGCGAACATCGGAGCAATGTTCATTCTGATCGATTGCTTAAAAGGATCACAATCGATGCAAATCCACATGATTGGATCAGATTGTTTTTTTCGTCGGATTGAAGTGTGTTTTTTTTGAAAACAAATTGAAGATGATTGGCCAAAAGTGCCACTATAATTGCTTAATTGTAAGATAGCAACATATGTTTAAGACCATTTCTGAATTTATTCTGAACTGGTTCCTTCCATGTCAAATTAGCAGCCCCCCCCCTTAAAAGATTAAGAGAGCCAATCCGAGAGACTCGAGCACGGGCATGTCGGGAACAAAATTATTTTTTTGATTTTTTATTCCTTCTAATGGCTTATGTAGCACCCTATAGAGATCACAAAAAAAATTGTTCCAAAAATTTTTTTCTGTTATTTCACCATGGATATTCACCGAAAACCCGAAAAAACTCAAATGATCATACCTTTGTTCGTTGTTGAGATATATTAATTTTAAAATGTTTATTCAATTCCAAATTGAAAATCGCACAAAACTCGTGTTAATCACTTTTTAAAAATATTTCATTAAAGGCCTCATTTTGGCATTTTAATATTTCGAGTGGTGCGTTTGGGGCATAAAAACCCCCCCATGTCAAAAAGCTGAAAGCACCACGTGAAAGAGCGACCTTTGTTACCCCTATTTAGATACATTTCATTCAGAAATCCGGTCCCCAATTTTACAACATTTTGACTTGAAGCGCGCGAGTCGGTCAAAATGGCGCATTTTTTGGCCGCCGAGGCACCGCGCAAGCGCGTTCATCGATCCATAACTGCGCTCAATGTCTATATTATAAAAGCGTAAGTATATCATCTTAGAGCTCTCACGGAGATCTTCAAAAGTTACATACATATTTTTATTGAAAAGTTTCAATTTATATGGGAAATTTCGTTCTGTACAATTAGAAGGCTTAAAAAACTACTTTAGAAACATTTTCACCTGTCGAAACATACATCATAAGAAAGAGGATGAAAGTTGGTACAAGATTTCAATGTAATTCCATGCATACGATCTTTTGTTATAAGTCATTAAAGTAGTGCAAGTAGCGGCGCTGTCATTTCGCCCAAGAATTCACATTTTAGGTTATTCGAATTAGAATATTCCAATCCTTTTTTCTACAGTTTTTCCATAAGGCCTTGTTATCCTACTCTTATGGCTTATAACAAAAGATCGTATGCATGGAATTCAACTGAAAGGGGTTCATCTTGTAATAAATTTCATCCTCTTTCTTATGATGTATGTTTCGATAGGCGAAAATGTTTTTAAAGTAGATTTTTAAGCTTTCTAATTGTACAGAACGAAATTTCCCATATAAATTGAAACTTTTCAATAAAAGTATGTATGTAACTTTTGAAGATCTCCGTGAGAGCTCTTAGATGATATACTTACGATTTTATAATATTGACATTGAGCGCAGTTATGGATCGATGAATGCGCTTGCGCGGTGCCTCGGCGGCCGAAAAATGCGCCATTTTGACCGACTCGCGCGCTTCAAGTCAAAATGTTCTAAAATTGGCGACCGGATTTCTGAATGAAATGTATCTAAATAGGAGTAACAAAGGTCGCTCTTTCACGTGGTACTTTCAGCTTTTTGACATGGGTGGGTTTTTATGCCCCAAACGCAACACTCGAAATATTAAAATGCCAAAATGAGGCCTTTAATGAAATATTTTTAAAAAGTGATTAACACGAGTTTTGTGCGCCTTTCAATTTGGAATTGAATAAACATTTCAAAATTAATATATCTCAACAACGAACAAAGTTATGATCATTTGAGTTTTTTCGGGGTTTCGGTAAATATCTATGGTGAAATAACAGAAAAAAATGTTTGGAACAATTTTTTTGGGATCTCTATAGGGTGCTACATAAGCCATTGGAAGGAATAAAAAATCAAAAAAAAATAATTTTGTTCCCGACATGTCTTGTATAGAGGCCTGCTCGAACCTCTCAGATTGGCTCTTTTAAAACAAATCATATTCAAAAGGGGATTTTCTAATGAGATCTTTTGAAGAAAAAATTATGGCGCATTAAGCAACATTGATTGGAAATAGATGTTCGCGTGCCTTTGGCGTATAAACTGACCGGTTGGAGGTCATAAATTGGTAGTTTTCTAATCGACTGGTAGATTTCGGCCGTCAATTGTCATCTTAGCCTGGTGGTACCTTGCTCGGGCGTTGAATCCACAGAACTGCGTAATACTTATTTGACAATTCGGATTGCGAGCAGTTATTGGCTAGTTTGTAGCCACGTGCTAACATCATAATATCGAGGAGAGCCGGAATGAATGAATGAATTTTTATTTTATTTTTTTAGATGCATTACCTGAATCACTCGACGACCAAAGCGTGGCGAGAAACTAATTCCAAAATACGAGACTGTCGCAAGAAAACTACCGGGACTAAAAAAAGAGAAACAAACTTGATCAAAGATTTCATTGTAGATAATTAATCTTTGAATAATTGTTTGAAACAGTATTTTTGGCAGATTTTAAACTACTTAAGAGATCTGCGACTTTGAAAATGTAAGCAATTGGTTAGATTGCCTAGAGCAAAATTGAAAAAAAAATTGAAAGATGTAGAAAAATTCGAAAGCGAAACGACGAACCGCCATGCATACGTCATAATTTGTTGTATATTTCCAGAGCTTATCAGAGTAATGTTTAAGAATATTTTTAAGTTATTCATTTATAAAGGAATAAAAAAAACTCAAAAAAATTAAAAGAGCACGAAAAACAGTAATTTACGCGAATTTATGGCTCCCTTAACAGAGACAGTCACAGTCATTTACATCATAATATCAAGGAATGCAAAAAGCTTATTTATTTTAAAAATTTAAAAAAATTAAATATATGTTAAATAAAGATTTAAAAGAACTGTATTTTGTTTCAAATAATTATGTATATTATTTTCAATCTAAATCCTTCATGTTTGTAGGGATTTTAACCAAAACTTATAGTAAACAAATTTTATATGAAGGGAGCGAGAAAGATAATGTCGATTATTTTTTTAGAACCACACGCGAAACCTTCTGATCGAAGTTATTCTGATCGAGAGCTGAAAAGGATCTCAATCGATGTAAATCCACATGTTTGAATCAGTTTGGTTTTCTTCGATATTGAAGCGTATTTAATTACTGAAATATAAAAAAAAAGTTTAAAAATTATTATTAGCTGACAAACGGTAAAATTGCCTGGCACACTTTTTGTCTTGTTTTGGAGACCGAGGCTGCAGTAGCCAATCTTCACAACAGTACTTATTTTGAATAATGACATTTGCTGCATATTGTGAACGAGAATAGAGAGAGAGAGAAAGAAAAAAGAGAGAGTAAGAAAGAGAGAGAAAGAGATTGAGAGAAAGGGAGGGAGAAAGAGAGAGAAAAAGTGAGAAATGTGAGAGAGAGAGAAAGAGACAGAGAGAGAGAAAGAGACAGAGAGAAAGAGACAGAGAGAGAGAAAGAGAGAGAGAGAAAGAGAGAGAGAGAAAGAGAGTGAAATGGGAGAGAGAATGAATTTGAAGAAGTTCCAGCCAACTTGCCTTCTCGGACTCCGCCGTGACGATTCTGTCAGAAAAAGGAGGACGAGTGAGGTTTCATCTCTTTTCCTTCGATTTCCATAACTTAGACTTTCTCTGTTAAGGGAGCCAAAAACTCACGTAGATTACGTTTTTTCGTGCTCTTTAAAGTTTTTTTAAAATGCTTTTGTTATCGCTTTATTAATGAATAACTTAAAAATATTCTTAAATATTACTCTGATGAGCATTATACTAGCTCAATCTGACCAAATAAGACGAAAAAAGGACACCTTTTATTCGCCTGAGATCTCCTTTAACAGCAGAATTCATCGTTGTTTTAAAATCACCAAACATTTTTTAAACATTTATTCAAACAGTAATTATGCGTTTATACACAACGAAGTCATGGATCACTTTCCTATTCTTCTATTTTCACAGTTCCGGTAGTTTTCTTACCAACGTCTCTTATTTTAAAATTAGTTTCTTGTCACGCGTTGATAATTTAATAAATACAGCAAAAAGTCTAGACAATTAGATAAAATACTTGTTCGCTCTTTATTAGTTGTCTAAAGAAACTTTTATCAAGAGAAACGGTAAATACGACTGGGACACTTTTTGATTTGTTTTGGTGGCCCAGACTGTAGTTGCCAATCTTCTCATAAAAATTTATTAATATAATCTCTCGCTATTCACTGTCTCTCTCATTCTCTCTCTCTTCACTATCTCTCTCTCTCTGCACTCTCTCTCATTATCTCTCTTCACTGTTGAGAAGATGGACTACTACAGTCTCGATTTATATGTAAAACAAGACAAAAAGTGTGCCACTTCTTGTCGGCTAGTAATTTCTTTGTTTACTTTCTACTTTGCAATCATTTCGTACTCTTCAATACCGAAAAAAGACCAAGTGATTCAATCATTTGGAATTGTGTAAATTGAGACCTATTTTTATCGAAGTCTATTCTGATCAAGAGCTGAAGAGGATCTCAATCGCTGTAAATTCACATGTTTGAATCAGTTTGGTTTTTTTTATATTAAAAATTATTTAATTACTGAAATATTTTTTTAAAGGTTTACAAATTCTTATTAGCCGACAAACGGTAAAATCTCCTGTCAGACTGAAGAGATAGAAAAAGAAAGATATATAGAGAGAAAAGAAAAAAAAGAAAGAGAGGGAGAGAGAGGACGAGATAGAGAAAGAGAGAAAAAAATGAAGTGAGCGAGAAGAAAAGAAAGACTAAAAGAGTTAGAGCGAGAAAAATAGGCAAAAAATGGATAAGTAGTAGATAGAGAGACTACGAGACAGAACTGGAGAGAAGATGGAGAGAAGATGGACTTTTACGAGACTTCAAATTCTTGTCGCCAGACTTCGTGCCTCTTCTTTTACTTTTGTTAGCAATGAGGATTCTGGCGGAATCAAAATAAGCAGAACGAGACAGCAAACAGAAGCTTTTCACTTTTCTAATGCATTAATATGTATATATATATATATATATATATATATATATATATATATATATATATATATGTAATTACTATTTTGCCTCTATCCATTTTGTGTTATTGATTGTTTTCATTGCACTGTTTCACTTATAATCAATCTTCTTCCCCTCTCTCATACTCTCGCTCTTTTGTCTCACTTTCACTTCTCAATCTCACATTGTTGCTCATTAAAAAAAAATTTAAAGTAATAATGTATTGATGTTTAGCGAAATCGTTGATCAATTTTTTTCTTTCTTTTTTCATAGTTTGGGCAGTTTTCTTACGAGTGTCTTGTATTTTAGAATTTGTTTCTCGCCTCAACTTGATTCAAAGCCGACGCACTTAATAAAAAGAGTAAACATATGTTTCTTTAGACAATTAGCAAACGACTACCTGTTATTTTTATTTATTGTCTTCTATACTGACTTCTATAATTGAGTTTCAATTGTATTCATTTCCGTTGCGTGTGTACGGTCGTGTAATCTAGAACATAAAATTTCATCACTGTATTTCAATACGAAAAAAGGGGCAGGGATGATCATTTGAAGAGCTGTTTTTTTTAAATTTATTCAGTTAACCGAGCCTTCATTGCATCCGGAGAGACAAAGAGAAATTGTATGAGAAAAAGGGCGAAATATAGTACAACATCTAAAATAATGGAGTTTCAAAAAAAATACGCTATTCCATTATTAAAAGTTATAGTATCTATAAAACGTAAACAAAGATAATTATTTGCCGACAAATGGCTCACCTTTAGTCTTGTTTTTAAGACCGACTTTCTCTTCCTTTATCTCTCACTCTCACTCATACTCTCTCTCTCTCTTTCTCTCTCTCTCTTTCTCTCTGCATCTCTCAATACAATTCTCTCCAGAGCTTCCACACGACTGTTTCGCGCGCCTTCACCCCGAAAAGCGCCGCCGTCTGCCCGGCCGAGGCGCTGATGATGGAGAAGGAGTAAGGAAGAGAGAGAGAGAGAGAGAGAAGGAGAGAAGGAGCGAGAGAACGAGAGGGAGAAAAGAAAAGAGAGAAAGATAGAGAGAGAGAGAAAGGGAGGGACAGAGAGACGTTTGGCGACCCGAGCGCCCAAGGCTTGTCTTCGGAATAACACTTACACGGAGCAAGAGAAAGAGAGCACTGATCTCGGAGAAAGAGAGTAACTACCGAGTTGTCTCTTACGCTTTCGGATAGGCACATAAAGCGAACCGCAAGAATGAGAGGAGAACAAACTAAGATAGGAAAGGACATCTCTCGCTATTCCTGTCGCGCTCTCTCTCTCTCTCTTCTCTCTATCCTCTCTCTCTTCTCTCTGCCTCCTCAATCTCTTAGTAGGTTAGCCTTTCACGTGAATCTCAATCCATCTCGTTTCCCCTTGTTCGTTACATCTTGCTCCACTTTTCCTTTCATGAGATATCTCATTATTGCTTCTTGAATCAGTTGCGATTACCGAATTCTTTTTTTTAAGAGCTGTCGTCCTTTTAATACTTGTTTTCCGTTCGTTGTGTTATCTCATTGATATTTCTGTGGAATTAAATTTATAAAAAAATAGTTGTTGTTAGAATTGACTGTATTATCAGAGTGGGGATCGATAAATCGGGACTGTGGTCTCGCAATGAACATATAACATAAAATTTTCGGCAAAAGAGAGACGTAGAGTATTTTTAAGGCGACATTTTTCTGGACATATCCTGGAGATGAAAATGCCGAGGACGCAGAGATTCTGACACAATGAGAAAGAGTAATTGCGATGTGAAACATGGATTATATATCAGTTCTATTATTTCGTTGGAGGAAGTTCCGGACCTTCATCCAAGTTTATGCTGATGGCACGCTTAAAGGGATCTCAACGTACACAAATCCACATGTCTGAATGAGTTAGTTTTTTTTTAGGTATTTAAGAGTAAAGGTATCTAATTCAATATAAAAAGTAAACAAAGAAATTTGTCTCGCTTTGGAGACCGAGACGGTAGGAGCCAATCTTATCATCAATACTTATTTTAATCATGACATTTGCTGAGTATTTTGAATATTGAAAGAGAGAGAAAGAGAAAAAGAGAGAGTGAGAGAGAGAAGGAAGAGAAAGAGAGTGAGAGAGAGCAAGAAAGAGTGAGAGAGAGCAAGAGGAAGAAAAAATGGAGAAAAAGAGAGAAGACACACAGAGAGATAGAGGGCAAAAACGAGAGAAAGAGAAAAAAAGAGAGAGAGAAAGAGAGAGCGAGAGAGAAGAAGAGAAAGAGAAAAGAAAATCGAGACTGTTCTAGCCAATGTTTGCAACAATATGTATTAATTATTCGAATAATGACATTTATTTATATATGCCAAAGTCACGCGAACAGCAATTCACATTCACCACGAACTACATACATATATGTATAAAGTCTTTCTTTTCTCAAAAAGAACTTATTTGAGACAACATTATTTGAATAAATATGTAATACCGTGTGATCAAATTTATTTAAAGGAGCAGTTCACTGAATGATTAGCATATGATTTTACTAACGAGCATCTATTCGCATCTGTCGAAAACATACATCTAGAAAATTTGAACCGTTTTTGTCCACTTGCCTCAAAGTTATGAGCTCGCAGAATATGGCTCGGCCAAAATTTTTTTTACTGAAGCTGTTTGCCATCCTCCTATTTCACACGCTCTTTATCCAGAAGAAGGGCCAAATATCAAAATGGTCCTAATGTACTACTGTAGAATTATTCAGTACATGGTTTTTTTAAATTATTTTTTATTGAATATTCCCTTGTGCATTTATTTCTTGAAGATATCTACATAAAGTTATGCTGGTCGAAAGAATGCCGAATTTGTATTCATCAACCATACTTTCAGATGATGATGACGTCAAAATGGCTCTGAGAATTGTTGGGACTCCGAGAATCGTCAATGATTCTGAAAAGCAATCGTCTTCTCACAAGGAAAGCCTCTTTCCACTACCCAGCCAATAGGGACCTAAGTAGTTTTATTATGTAGTATTTCTCGAAAAATGAGTCTAAAAACTGCTGCAGACGCATTTGCGATTTTATATGAATTTTTGAAAAATTAATAAAATTTACATTCGAAATGCTCGACCTTTATCGGTCGTCCTTTTGAGAGTACAACGGTGGCCTTCGCAGCGCAGTCGGTTGCGCTTCCACCTTGAATTTTGAGGTCTGCAGTGGAAACGTTAGCTACGGTACCGTAGCAAGGTTGATAAAAAATTTTTTTTATGTGTTATGAAAATGATTAAAAAATTATTCTTTGTTAAAAATGATTTAAAATATTAAAAAATATATATATACATTATTGTTAATCCATTGATTTTTTTTTATTTGTAGCTATTTAATCTAAATTGAAAAAAATTGCAATTTCAGATAGAAAGAATTTTTTTTCAAAGACCGTCGGTTTTACGACTCATTGTTTCTATAAAAATAAATATTCGTTTTCTAAAATGATTTGTCCTTCTCGATTTGAGAGTAGTTATACATATGTATAGACATTATAGTGACACGAATTAATGTCAATTGTAGCTTCTTGAGGAATTTGCAGTCGTTAAATAATTAAAAGTGTAAAATTTGTCCTTCCAGATGTCATACACGAAGAAGCGAGGAGGACGTGCTCATCTCACTCGGTCACGCAACGCAACAACAACAATGAGGAGATCATTTTGCTACTCTCTCTCTCGCCCTCTCTCTCTCTCTGCCAGTCACTCGCTTTCTCTCTCTCTCTCTCTCTCTCTCTTCCTCTCCCCCTCTCTATCGTTCTCTCTCCTAACTCTCACTCTCTCTCTCTCAACAGATACTTATGCCCCATATACTTATCTTCGATTCTTCACCGAATGCTTGAGTGCTCAAAAGGA
This sequence comes from Allodiplogaster sudhausi, assembly GCA_945643635.1. Lineage (NCBI taxonomy): Eukaryota > Metazoa > Nematoda > Chromadorea > Rhabditida > Diplogasteridae > Allodiplogaster > Allodiplogaster sudhausi. Next base: position 4,710,568 of record CALZFC010000006.1, on the reverse strand, counting down.
AAAAGACATTATCTCTCTCTCTCCTATCTCATCACTCTCACTCTCTCACCCTTTCTTTCACTTTCTCTTTACTTTTTGATCTCATTGAGTCATACTCTATCATACTCTACACAACCACAACACTTTCCGATGTACTTCACAAGTAGGCGGCGACATTTCCCAACGGTCACGGACAGAGAAAGAATAAGAAAGAGAGGAAGGAATATTGTCAGTGCGAGGGATAAACAGAGAAAGTGAGAGGGAGTGAGTTAAAGAGAGAAAGTGTGAGGAAGTAGTGAGGGAGTCAGAGAGTCAGAGACAGAGACGGAGGCAGTGAGAAGGAGAGAGAGATACCGTTCAGTTTCGTGCACCTTTAAAGAATTAAGAAGTATCCAACATTTAACAATAATATTTGGAAGAAAAAAAAAGCTATTTCTTGCATACCAGTTGACGAGGTTTGCGGAAGCAGATCAGTGAAGACGAGAGATGAAATAATTCTTTGTGCTGATACTCACATCAGCAAATGTCATGATTCAAAAAAGTATTGTTGAGGTGATATGCCATTGAGAAAATTGTAATTTATATATATATATATATATATCTATATATATATATATATATATATATATAAATATATATATGTATGTATGCCGTTCGCATTACGAATTGTTTTTATATTTCAATCTTTGTTTATTTCTTTAAGCAAAACTTCTTTCTTTTTATTCTATGAATAAATAAGTAAATTTTAATCATCGTCGTATTCTTCTCTCATGCAATTTCTGTCTGTTACTCATTGTCAGAATGCCCTGAAGGTTCCGTTGACTGAAAAAAATGTTCCTCAACGATCATCTCTGCCTCTTCCTTCAAACTGAATACAGTGATAAAATTGTAGAAAGCTAAGTATGACGAGAAACGGGAATTGAAGCAAGTGAACTCAATTATAGGAGTGACTTGGGAGTAATCCGCCTGTACGAATTTTGGGACTGAACAAAGTGTTTTTAAAGCATTCTCCGATATTTCTCTCTCCGTATTTGATCAATGAAATTGTCAATAGAACGGAAGAGGAGAAGAACTTCGAAAGATCTACCTCCAGTAGATTGTCCACATTCCTTGTAGTTTTCCATGATGTTACTATGTCAACAAGTGTTTACAAATATATGTGAACGCAGATATAAGCAATATTTTTTTTGAAAGACACATGGAATACCGTCGGTTTTACTGTGCAATGTTTTTTTTATAAAAATAACTACTAGTAAATACTATGTTGCTTCACCGGTAGTCCTTTATTAATGAATAACTTTTAAATGTTCTTAAATATTAGTCTGATGAGCTATGGCATTGTATAACACATTATGATGTACGCATCGCGGTTCGAGGTTTCGCCTTCGAATTTTTCTACATCATTAATTTTTTTTTTCCAGTTGTACAAATTTTGCTCTAGGCAATCTATCAAATTGCTTACATTTTCGAAATTGCAGATCTCTTAGGTAGTTTAAAATCTGTCAAAAAGGAGAAAAAGACCAAGCCGAAGAAGGAGATAAAGACGAAGTCGATGCAATGCAAGGCGACACCAGCTCCTACGCCTAGTTTTATTGTTAGGAATAATAATTGTACTTGTAATTCTAATAACGAATATAATTATTATTATTATACGAATAATAAACTGCCAAGAGTTCTACAGAATATCGCAGCAGGAGTTGTGAATAATAAAAATTCAGTAAGGATCACATGAAATGAATATTTATGAAGTATTGATGTTTTGCTCGTTGATTTTGTTTTGTGTGTTTACTAATTTTGCTTATGTCCATTGACATGTAAAAAGAGTATAGGACTCAATAACATTAAATTAACAACATCCTGCATAACGAAATCGTTGATCATTTTTTTCCCTTTTTTACAGTCTCGGCAGTTTTCTAACGGGAATCACCCGACAGTAAATACTCCAACTTCTCTTTCTCTCTTTCTCTCTTTCTCTCTCTCTCTCAATCTCTTTGTCTGTCTCTCTCTCTCTACTCTTTCTCTATGTCTTCTTTTTACTATTTCTTTCTCTCTCTCTATTTTCACTCTCTCTCTCTCGCTTTCCCTTTCTCTCTGTCTCGCTCTCCATCCTCTCCTTTTCTCTCTCCACCTTTTCCCTTTCTCTCTCTCCCTCTCTCTCACTTTTTTCTCTCTCTCTTTCTCTCTCTCTTTCTTTCCTTCTCTCTCCTTTTCTTTCCCTCTCTCTCTCCCTCTCTCTCTCTCTCTCTCTCTCTCGCTCTCTCTCTCTGTCCTGTTTCACATCTATAAGAAAATGTCATTATATTGAACACGTACTGTTGTGAAGATTGGCTATTACGGTCTCGGTCTCCAAAACAAGACAATAATTATGATACGCGTTTTTTTTCATTTTTTGTCTATCGCTAATAAGTTCACATTTTTATTTAGCAATAATTAGGTACTTTTTAATACCGCAAAAAAAACTAACTGATTCAAACATGTGGTTTTGCATCGTTTGAGATCCTTTTAGGAAGCGCGATCAGAATTACAGAGGTACTGGCTATTACTCTTAAAGTAAAATAAATTAAATCCATCGATCTCTCCATATCAGGGAACAAAAAGCACGGTCGATGACCCTACAGATCGGCGAGCGAAAGGAGGAACTTGGCTCTGAAACCAGTTAGTGTTTTGCTGCGCGGCGGCGAGTTTCGTGGTGAAGGCGCGCGAAACAGTCGAGAGGAAGAGAGAAGAAAATCAATCAATCATGAAAGATCAAAGAACAATTTATTGCATTTGAATAAAAAGTAACAGGATAATGATGCAGAGGAAAGCAAGAAGGAATAGTCCGTTTTCCGTTTATTGTGATATCTCATTGATAGTTGAGTGGAATAAATCGATTTTTCTCGTTATATGAATTGACAACTTCATTATCAGTTTGAGAGGGAGAAAGTGTCACAATGTACACGTAATATAAAAAAAGATAAGACCATAAGGAGAAGTGAAGTATACAGTGCGCGAGAAATTAAGACGGTATTTTTTTTTATTTGGAGCACCGAGATAAAGACAATCCATCCTCTCTCGTTGTCCCTTTTCATTTTCCCTTCTTGCCCTCATTCAACAAGCCATTTCGCATGTCTTCTCCTCGACCTTTCGTCCACTGACTTTCATGGACCGTCGCAAACCACTCGAAACCTCTGAGAAGACAATGCTGAAACGCCTCACGAAGTTGTTGGCTGTTCGGTGCTCTGCCGATATTTTGTCATGGCCAGGTTGGCCAGATTACTTCCGGCCTTCGTGGATACTACGACCTTCGCGACGATTTCGCCGTTCTCATTCTTCTACTGAAAATTTTCTTATCCTCTAGCAATTGATAAAAGAATCTAAAATAATCTTTAAAATCATAAAAATATGCTAAAACAAGCCTAGATATGAAGGAATGGTAATTGATAATTTTTTTAGACAACTATTAAAAAAGGACATGTACTCTACTGCTAATTGTATTGACAAACGTATTTCTACTTTTTTAATCAATTTTTTATCAAGACGATCTCCTACTATCCATTCCTGGCGAGAAACTAATTCTAAAATAATAGACTCTGCCGGGACTGAAAAAGTGAAACAAACTTGATCAACGATTTCGTAGTAGATAATTAATCTTTGAATAATTATTTGAAGCAGCCTTTTTTACAGATTTTAAACTACCTAAGAGATCTGCAACATCTAAAATCTAAGCGATTTGTTAGATTGCCTAGAGCAGAATTTGTAAAATTGGAAGAAAAAAAATTAATGATAACGAAAAATTCGAAAGCGAAACGACGAACCGCGATGGATACATCATAATTTGTTATATAATTCCAGAGCTCATCAGAGTATTTTTAAAGAATATTTTAAAGCTATACATTAATAGAGCAATAAAAAAGCACAAAAAAACTCTAAAGAGCGCGAAATTCGTAATCCGAGTGAGTTAATGGGTTCTCTTGACAGAGAAAATCAAAGTTATGGAAATCGACAGAAAGGGGAAGCCTCGCTCGTCTTCTTTTTGCTGCGTCGCTCCTCCTTATTCTGCTTATGCTTCTGCGAGAATAATCACGGCTGAATCAGAGAAGAGGTACGTGGCAGCCGAGGCAGCCAACAGGAATTTCTCCAACTTCATTCACTCTCTTTCTCTCTCTCTCTCTTTCTCTATCTTTTTTTCTATTTTTTCTCTTTCACGATCTATATTTTTTTCCTCTCTCGCTTTCCCTTTCTCTATGTCGCCCTCTCCATCGTCTCCCTTTCTCTCTCTTGCTCTCTCCCTCTCTCTCTCTCCTGTATTTTATCACAATAATAAGAAAATGTCATCAATCCAATATGTAATGTTATGAAGATTGGCTAATACGGTCTCGGTCTCCAAAACAAGACAATAATTATGAGACGCGTTTTTTTTGCTTTTTTGTTGCTCGCTAATAAGTTCACATTTTATTTTGCAATAATAACATACTCTTCAATACCGAAAAAAACTGCAAGATTCAAACATGTGGATTTGCACCGATTGAGATCCATTTAGGAAGCACGATCGGAATCAGCTACGAACTCTTCAATACCGAAAAAAACTGCAAGATTCAAACATGTGGATTTGCACCGATTGAGATCCATTTAGGAAGCACGATCGGAATCAGCTACGATATCTGACGAAAAAAGAGTAGCTCTCAAAAGTAAAATAAATAACCTCCATCGATTTGCCGATATCTTGTCACTGCCAGGTTGGCCAGATTCCTTTCGGCCTTAGCGACCATTTCGCCGTGGCCTTTCTTATATTGAAATTCTTCTTATTTTCTAGCAATTGATAAAAGAATCTAAAAGAATCAGAAAAATCATTTAAAAAAAATGCTAAAACAAAAAGTAATCGAAAAAATTGTCTTTCTTACAATAACACAACTAACAAAAAAGAACATGTACTCTACTGCTAATTGTCTGAACAAATGCATGTTTTCTTATTTTTATTAAATGATAGTCTTCTCACGCAGTGACCAAGACTTAGAAACTGATTCTAATATACAAAACTCTCGTAAGAAAACTGCCGGGACTAAAAAGAGAAGCAAACGTGATCAACCATTTCATTGTCGATTACTAATCTTTGAATAATTATTTGAAGCAGTTTTTTTGGCAGATTTTAAACGATGTCTTATTAAACGATATTACAATTAGCTATTTGTTATGTAGATAACCTAGAGCAAAATTTGTAAATTGGAAGAAAAAAAAATGAAAGATGTAGAAAATTCTACGACGAGCCGCGATGCGTACATCATAATTTGTTATATAATGCCATAGCTCATCATACTAATATTTAAAACCATTTTTAAGTTATTCATTAATAAAGCAATAAAAAAGCACAAAAAACTTAAAAGAGCACGAAAACCGTAATCTAAGTGAGTTAATGGGCTCCCTTGACAGAGACTATTAATATGATGGAAATCGAAAAAAAAGTGAAGCCTCGCTCATCTTCTTTTTTTTGCTACGTCGCTCTTCCTTATTCTGCTTCTGCTTCTGTTAGAATCATCACGGCTGAATCAGAGAAGAGGCCCGTAGCCGGTAATTTCTCAAAGTTCATACTCTTTCTCTCTCTCCCTCCCTCCCTCTCTCTCTCTCTTTCTTTCTTAACTATCACCATCTCTTCCTCTCTTTCTCTATCTCTTCTTTCTTTCTCTCGCTCTCTCTCTCACTCTCTTTCGCTCGCTTTGTCCTTGTTCACAATGAGAAGCAAGTGCCGTTAATCGAATATGTACTGTTATGAAGATTGACTATTGCAATCTCGATCTCCAAAACAAGACAAAAATTATGATACGCGTTTTTTTTAACCTTTTGTCGCTCGCTAATAAGTTCACATTTTATTTTGCAATTATTACATACTCTTCAATACCGAAAAACTACATGATTCAAACATGTGGATTTCCAGCGATTGAGATCCTTTTAGTAAGCACGATCTTAATCGGCTCCGATAATAGACGAAAAAACGAGAAGCTCTAAAAAGTAAAATAAATTACCTCCATCGATTTCTCCGTATCAGGTAACAAAAGGCACGATAGATCTGAAAGATCGATGAAGGAAAGGAGGAACTGGGCTCTGAAACCAGTTAGTGTTTTGTTGTACGGCGGAGAGTTTCGTGGTGAAGGCGCGCGAAAGAGTCAAGAGGAAGAGAGAAGAAAATCAATCAATGATCAAAGATCAAAGAACAATTTATTGCATTTGAATAAAAAGTAACAGGATAATGATGCAGAGGAAAGCAAGAAGGAATCGTCCGTTTTCCGTTTATTGTGATATCTCATTGATATTTGAGTGGAATAAATCGATTTTCCTTGTTATATGAATTGACTACTTCATTATCAGAGTGAGATGGAGAAATTGGGATTGTAGTGTCACAATGTACAAGTAATAAAAAAATTTCGAGCTCCAAATCTGCTCCTCAGAAGCGGAGTATTTTGATTGACGGATATGACGGCCTCAATCGCCACAAATCCTTCAACAATCCATTTCGCGTGTCTTCTCCTCGACCTTTCTTCCACAGACATTCTTGGACCGCATACTCCTTCACAAACAAATTGAAACTACTAAACCTCTGAGGAGACAATGCTGAAACGCCTCACGAGGTTGCTGACAATTTGGAGCTCATTGTCAGCCGATATTTTGTCATGGCCAGGTCGTCCAGATTCCTTCAGGCTTTCCTTGATATTACGACCTCAGCGAACATTTCGCCGAGGCCATTCTTCAATTGAAATTCAACTAATAAAAAGGAACATGTACTCTACAGCTAATTGTCTAGACAAACGTATTTTTATTTTCTTCTATTAAGTGCGACTCGAAGACCAAAGATGGGCGAGAAACTAATTCTAAAATAATTGACTCTCGTAAGAAAACCGCTGGGGCTAAAAAAAAAGAGAAACAAACTAGATCAACGATTACGTTGTAGATAATTAATCAATGAATAATTATTTGAAGCAGCTTTTTTGGTAGATTTTAAACTACCTAAGAAGCAGTTTTTTTGGCAGATTTTAAACTAAACTACGACTCTGAAAAACTAAGCAATTTGTTAGATTGTCTGGAGCAAAATTTGTGCAATTGAAAAAAAAAATTATTGATGAATAAAAATTCGAAGGCGAAACGAAGAGTCGCGATGCGTACATCATTTTTTTTTTTATAATTCCAGAGCTCATCAGAGCATTTTTTTAAAGATTATTTAAAGCTATAAAGTAATAAAGTTATAAAAAAGGACAAAAACCTTTAAAGAGCACGAAAATCGTAATCCGAGTGAGTTAATGGGTTCCCTTGACAGAGAAAATCAAAGTTATGGAAATCGAAAGGAAGGTGAAGCCTCGCTCGTCTTCTTTTTGCTGCGTCGCTCCTCCTTATTCTGCTTCTGCTTCTGCGAGAATCATCACGGCTGAATCAGAGAAGAGACCCGCAGCCAACAGACAGGAATTACTCCAACTTCATTCTCTCTCTCTTCTCTTTTCTCCCTCTCTCTCTCTCTCTCTCTCTCTCTTTCTTTACTATCACATCTCTTCCACTCTTTCTCTATCTCATATTTTTTTTAATCTCTCTCTCTGTCCTCGTTCACAATAAGCAGCAAATGTCATTATTCGAATAAGTACTGTTGTGAAGATTGGACACTGCCGTCTCAAAAAAAAACTCGGTCTCCAAAATAAGACAAAAAGTGTGCGAGGCAGCGTTTGTCTTTTAATAATAATTTTTAAACTTTCTTTTATATTTCAGTAATTAAATACTCTTCAATATCGAAAAAAAAAACCAAACTCATTCAAATATGTGGATTTACATCATTTGAGATCCTTTTCAGCTCTCGATCAGAATAGACTTCGATAGACCGGTAATGGTTCTCAAAAAAAATTCTACGTATTTCTACATATTTATTTCTCACATTCTACATATTTCTCATCACTCTCACTCTCTCACTCTCTTTCTTTATTCTCACTCTCTATACTATCTCTTTTTCGTTCTCTCGATATTTCTTATCACCCTCACTCTCTCGCTCTCTTTCTTTATTCAGAGAGAGAGAGAGAGAGAGAGAGAGAGAGAGTGACTGAGAAATAGAGGGGCCGGAGAGAGAGAGAGAGATATAGAGAGAGTATGAGAGAGAAAGGAAATGATCTCCTCCGACATGTCCTCCTAACATTTCCGTGTACGCCATCTGGAGTGAGAAATTTAATTCATATAACTTTTTAAACGTGCCATATTGCCAAAAATAATCTGAAAGTAACATAAAACATGGCTTAAAAAGTGTGTCTTTCTTTAATTTATCTCACTGGGCTGAAACCCGAGAAATTAATGAAATTGAATGCACAGCTATGAACAAAAGTTTCTTTAGACAACATATATGACGGGGCCAACTAAAAAAACGGTCGTTTTTGCGTTTTCGATGTGTTTAGCGAGATTTGTGCAGTGTGTGTAGAAAAGTGCATGTACTAAGCTGCATCTTTTTTCAAGCATCTTTATTAACGTACAAAGGTGTGCAAAAAAGGTTACACAGAAATATACACGTACTAACATGCCCATAAATGACTTTTAAAAATGAGCATGTAGATACGCGTATAAATATGCACATGAATCAGACTTAAAAATGGGCAGAAAAGTACATGTACTATGGTTCAAGAAAAAATTCATCAAGAAAAATGAGCACGAATGTACGCGTACAATATCACTTAGAAAAAAATTAGGAAGAAAATACGTGTATAAACGGAAGAATGTCGAAACATGTTTTCGAAAACGGCCTGCTTGCGCTTTCCAAAGCGCGCCACAAACGCGCGAAAACCTGCGCACAAAACGTGTTTGCACGCAACGCGGCTAGCAGGCTGTTTTCGAAAACATATTTCGACATCCTTACGTTTTTCCATATTATGTTTTTAAAGTTTTTTTGTTCTATTCTGTTTCTAATGTCTGAATGTATATATTTTTTGCGAATGTAGGGTGGTCATGACCTTGTCATTCGGTACGTTGGAACTTCGAGCATGACCGATATTGTGATTTTTACTTTCTAAACCTATTAAATGAAGGTTTTGTTGTTTTTCCTCAATAAGTAGGATTTTTTTTGATCATATAAGCATTAATATATTCTTGTAATTAACAGGTTTTTCTGCTATTTGTATTTCACTTCTGAGCACTTTTGTACCTGTATTTTTGCGCTCAATTTTTTTGAGCAGTTTTGTACGCGTATTTTCTTGCTCAAATTTTTTACGCCATATTGTACGCGTATATTTGTGCCCACATTTCTGTTAGTTCTTGAGCACTTTTGTTCATGTATATTTCTGCTCATTTTTTTTCCGTTTTATGAACATGTTTCAACGCGTATATTCTTGCTCAATCTTCAAAATAATTTTGTGCATTTTAATACATGTATAGTTGTGCTCATTTTTCACTCGGAATTCTGTACACTTTTGTACGTGTATAAAGACTCTAAAAAAATATGCAGTTTAGAATATGAACTTTTCTACGAACGCTGCACAAATCTCACGAAACACGTCGAAAACGCAAAAACGACCGTTTTTTTAGTTGGCCCCGTCATATATTATTAATGTGCCATGAGAATCCGACTGGCTCGACTATCGAGGCGTGCCTAGAAACTAATTCTAAAATAAGGGACGTTGGTAAGAAAAAAATAGAAAATAGAAACTTGATCAATGATTTCGTTGTGTATAAACGCATAATTAATGTCCTTGGAAAGTGTATTTACATTAGTGTGCCAACTTTCTCCGTCTGTCTCTCTCTATCTCTCTCTCTCTTTCCATCTCTCTCTACCTCTCTCTCTGTCTCTCCCTCTCTTTCTTTCTCTCTCTCTCTCTCTCGCTCTCTCTCTCTCTTTCTCTCTCTCTCTCTGTACCCATTTACAATCATCATCAAATGTCATTCTTCGAATAAATATTGTTGCGATAAATACCTCAATCCCGATGAAAAACTAACTAATTCAAACATGTGGATTTGCCTAGATTGAGACATTTTTATGCGCACTAACTGACAGAACTTCGTTTCTTCGAAGTTTTGTTCGAGTTGCTGCAAAAATTAAGTACCTTATACATACAGAGTATATCTCTCGTACTCTCCAAATTTCTCATCACTCTCAATCGTTAACGCTCTTTTTTACTCTCTCTCTCCACTATCTCTCTCTCTCTCTCTCTCTCTCTCTCGCTCAGTTCATATATCTCTCACTCTTTCTCATTGTCTCAGACTCTACACACCCACGAGACTCTCATCTCCAGTGTATCGTCAAAAACAATCTTATTTCTTTCGTTCATTTTGACTCTATTTTCGTGTTACCTGTACATTGTGGCATTATAACCCACATCCCAATCCTTAATGCGAGGCTAGCTAAATAGAAGACAGAATAACTAATAGAAATATGGCGAGAGAGAAAGAGAGACAGAGAGAGAGAGGGCCCTTGTGGAAGTGCCGCCACACTGTAAACCAATTTATTTCACCACAAATCGCAAACGTCTCGTACAGTACAATTTTAATAGAATATGGTGACACTTTCTCAATATTTACCTTTCTTATTTTCTCAACTTCCCACGGTCCGAACGTAGAATGCCTTCACAGGACATTTAAAATAATTTTGCGCCCTCGAAAATCACCTGTACATTTTGTGTAAAATCTTTATAATTTGAAGAAAAAATTGAACTGGCATATAGAAAAATTAGTCGTTTTGAAGAATAAATTGGCCTAGGAGATGCCAAAATTTGACTTCGAAACGACGTGCAGCGAAACATACATATGTACATCTTAATTTATCATATTATACCTGAGCTCATCATTTTAACATTTGAGAATATTTTAAAAGTTATACAGGAATTAAGTTACAAAAAATAAGGGGAAAATTAACTGAAAGGAGCACGGAAACCCGTAATCTATTTGAATTTTTTAAACCATTCTCTCAAAAAAATTAAATAACATAACTTTAGGTCAAGAAAAAAGGGGGTAATTAAAGAGTAAGTTTATGCTCATTTAACAGATGCAACCAAAGCCACGGAAGCGGAAACCTTCTTGTTGTTGCCCCACCACTCCTCTTATTCTGCTTCTGGCTTTTCCAGAATCATCACGGCTATCAATAAGTTAGAGAAAAGGACTGTAACCGGGCGACAAGGATTTATAGACGCTTCCAACATAATTCTCGTGCTCTCAGCCGTTCTCTATCTCTTTTATTTTCTCTCTCTTCTTCTTCTCTCCCTCTCTCTCTGTTCTCTCTCGTTTTCTATATAGTTTTCTTTTTTTCTTTCTCTTTCTCTCTTTCTCTCTCTCTGTCTCTCTCTCTTTCTTTCTACACAATCACCATCTCTTCCACTCTTTGTCTATATCTTCTTTTTTTGTTTCTCTCTCTCTCTCTTTCGCTCTGTCCTCGTTCACAATAAGCAGCAAATGTCCTCGGTCTCCAAAACAAGACAAAAAGTGTGCCAGGCGATTTTACTGTCTGTCGGCTAATAATAATTTTTACTTTTTTTTAAATCTTTTTGAAATTAAATACTCTTCACTATCGAAAAAAAACCTAACAGACTCAAACATGTGGATTTACACCGATTGAGATCCTTTTCAGCTCTCGATCAGAATAGACTTTGATCAGAAATTGCGCTTTTTTTGCAATTAGTATGCCAATGTGAAAGGTAAAAGTTGAGAAGGTGTCTCCAGACATTTTTATAATAGATTTGACACTTTTGCGTGTAATAAGTAAAGTTTTCATAGAGGCGGTCTATCCGAAAGGCTATGAAAATTGCTTGTGCACTCCTTTTATTCGTGTTCATGGTCGCCTTCCCGTAGTCATAGTCACGGTAGTTGAACTCCGGACGATTGTTCCTGGAGCGTTGGTTGACTTATCGACGTGACATTTGTACTCCAGGTGAATACGAAGATTTCTTCAAATTGAGGCTTTTTCTTGTACAGACAGATCAGAGAGAGTGAGTGATAGAGAGAAAGAGAGAAAGAGAGAAAGAGAGAAAGAGAGAAAGAGAGAAAGAGAGAAAGAGAGAAAGAGAGAAAGAGAAAGATAGAAGGAGAGAAAGAGAGAGAGACGAAGAAAGACAGGCTGATTGGCAGAGAGACAGTAAAAGAGAAAGATCAAGAATACAATATAAATATAGAGGGAGAAAAGTATAAAAGTTTACAAGTTTATTCCACAATCATGGACTGGGCACGGTGGGTGCAGGCAAGATCCAAGATCTTATGTAAGAAGTGCACAGATTTTGATTAGAGGTAGAAAAGGAATTGATTAAGAGAGCCTCTCTGTTAGGATCAAGCAGTCCTCAGTGGGAGCCTGCCCCGGGGCAAAAATTTCTGATTTGGTTATCCAAAATTTAATTTGGGGTACCCATGCACACTATGAAGAAAATTAGAAGGTCAATTTTGTTATAATTTTTTTTCCTTTTCTGGGCATGCAAATGTATGGAAAAAGTTGACAGATGTCTTTCAGTCAACTATTTTTTTCACATCGAAAAATCACTTTTAATATTTGAATTTGACGGTTAAGTACCTTATACTCATTTGTGTGTGGGTGTTATATCTCAAAATGTAGAGCATTAAAAACTGTATAACATATATTCTTTTCACTTCGTGTGCACTACCCCTAAGGGGTGGAAAATAGGCTCAAATATGGGTACCTCGGATATGTAGGATTCAAGGAATGCGTGAAAAGAAATTAAATTCTTGTTGTAACATAAAATGAACCATTTCATTCGATTCAGCACGTGCTTCTTTTCAAAAAGGCTCCATATCAAAATTTCATAAATTATCATCTTCCATGAAAAAAACCCATTTTTCGATTTAATAGTCCCCCAAAATATTTACTTTTCAACGGACTCCAGGGCACTTTTTCGGTACTCTTACTAATAGAGAGGACATTCTTTATCAGTCACTATTATCTATTCGGCTGGAGTACCGAAAAAGTGCCCTGAAGTCCTTTGAAAAGTAGATTTGTTGGTGATACATTACCGCGACTGTTATTGCTCGCGGATTGAACTTATCCCCACATGTTATATGCCATTCTATAGCATTCGCTCAGACGAACAACTTTCGCATACATCACGTTATGATGAATAGCTTTTTTGATCTACTATTTTGGGTTCGAATATTTTGGCTACTTATTTGACCTTACCGTCAATTTACACTCTTTGGCGGATATATTTATTTCAATAGAGCACAAAAATAGCTATCGGCTGATAGGTCAACCTTTAAGATTGGTTTTGCCATTTTCCAGAAATTGGTTGTGCACGTCGAAAGTCATGGGTCCCAGGTTCGAAGCCGCGCGCGTAAAACGATGCAACCAAAGCCGTGGAAGCGGGGCAACCTTCTTTTTGCTGCCCCACTCCTCCTTATTCTGCTTCTGATTTTGCCAGAATCATCACGGCTAACATTATGTTAGAGAAAAGGACCGTAGCCGGGCGACAAGGATTTATAGACGATTCCAACTTCATTATCGTGTATTCAGCTCTCTCTATCTTTTTCATTTTCTCTCTCTTCTCTCTCTTTTCTCTCTCCTTCTTCTCATCCTTCCTGCAACGGGGACTCAGAGAGCGTCTCGATGCCATCGTTTGCTGTCTTCTGGACGAATACGGCGACATATGAGCAGGTCGGGCGAAACAGCTGCTTCGTATTGGAAAGCGTACTGAACAAGGAGAACACCCAGTCCGCGTCCACCAGCTTCCTCGATCGCCTACAGTGATGTCCAAAACCAGGCCCGACGTGCCTGGCACCAGCCGGTTGTGGAGCGGAGCCACAGACTTTATTGCCAAATTGCATGTGCTTGCGCCAATGCTCAGTGATAACGGCGGTCGACATTTTCTTATTATCTCCAAAACAAGACAGTAATTATGATACGCGTTTTTTTGCCTTTTGTCGCTCGCTAATAAGTTCATATTTTATTTTGCAATAATTACATACTCTTCAATAGCGAAAAAAACCTACCAGATTCAAACATGTAAATTTGCACCGATTGAGATCCTTTAAGGAAGCACTATCAGAATAATCTCCGATGTTTTCATCTTTTGCCCCATTATGATTTAGTTCGTTACAAGCATGTGAATAAAATTCATTTTTATTATCATAACATAATAATTTTTTGTTTCTGTACTGAAATAAAAATTTTCGATTATATTTTCAATAGACTTAATCATTTTTACTTCAATTGAAAATCTAACTTTATAATTTTTCGTTTCAATATTATTAAGTAATTCGTCTTCCACATTCTTCAAAAAATCATTGGGTACGAAGACGAAGAAGATGTACAGTCCCGCCCAACATTTCAGGTACTTAGATTAATTAGATTAATCTAAATAATCTCAATTGGTTTTTCAGCGCATAGGGCGCATTTAAAAAGAGTTTTCAGGTTAAACTAGACTAATTACGTTGGTAACATTATTTTCTTAAAACAAATTGACACTAACGAGACAATTCATATTTTTGTTAGAAACCTGTTTGAAAATGCTGCGCAATGTGCTGCATTACTTGCGCAATGCGCTGCATTTTTCGAACGGATTTCTGGCTAAAATGTAAATTTTCTCGTTAATGACCCCTTATTTTGAGAAAATAATGTTAACCAACGTGTTTAACAGCGTCGAATTAGTCTAGCTTAACCTGAAAACTCTATTGAAATGCATCCTGAGCGCTGAAAAATCAATTGAGATTATTTAGATTAATCTAATTAATCTGATTAATCTATGTACCTGAAATGCTGGGCGAGTTCTAGGAGGTTATCAACTTGAGTTTATGTACATACATATGTAATGGAGCCTTCAAGGCCGACAGGAATAGCATGAGAAATAACGGGCGAAGTACAACGGCAGCCAAAATGAACGAATTTCATTAAAAATATTTTCTTACATTAGCTTATCACTAGTTTATAGTAAGTATCTATCGATAATGTTCGCATCGTACTCGAATCTTCCAGCCAAGTTGGCGGATGTTCGTTCTTGCAGCGAATTACGGAATTTGAAAAAAAAACTTTTTTTTTTCATTCTCAAATGCGAACAGGCGGTTTGCTCCCAATTGACTTCTACAATAGAATTTCATTTGCTCGCGCTAATGTTTTTCTTTGGATGTAGTTTCTACAAATTCATTACTTTTTCACTTCGTAGAAAGTAGCGGAGATTAAAGGAACTATCCATGGATTTTAAAAGCCGCTTGTGCAGAACTAACGTTTTTGAATTCGCGCATAATATTGCAAAATGTTTTGGCGGTATGCTAGCACAGTATCCATCACAACAAACTAGACTTTGTGAGCCTTTCTCTCTCTGCCTCTCTTCTCTTCCCTCTTCTCTCAAGCGTGGTTTGCTGCTTCGCACCTAGTTTTCACCTTCTTTCTGGTAGAATGAGGGTGTGCATGCGGACAAAATAGGCAAGGGGTGATGACGTCACTCCCTAAATTCCACAGTACGGCGTCTGGAAAATGTGGTTTTTCTCCTCCGGGTCCTTTCTGGACGCATTCTCCCTTTTCCTAATGATTTTTCTAGTTGGACCGGATAATGTTAACCAAAAATGCAGCAGCATTGTAATCTCCATGGATAGCTCCTTTAACGAGTTTCAATAAATTGCCAAAGTTTGAGATCTACAATTAGCAATAACCGCTGTTATTATTGAGTATTGCCGCATGTCCATGCAATTTCGCGAGAAACTCGGCGGCTCGCTGACGGCGCATCCCGAATACCGGTAAGTGCTTGGCACGATCTCGATGCCCACCACACCATTCGTGCCCAGGGATGTCCAAAATATGGCCCGGGTATGGTTTTGGACATCCCTGTTCAAGTCCAAGGAAGGGGTGGACGCCAACTGCCTGCACTCCTTGTGCAACTTTCCAATAAGAAGCAGCCTGACCTTCGCATATGTAAGTATCCGCCTTCGCCCAGAAGCCAGCCAGCAAAAGCTGCACTCAAGACGCCCGTTGAGTCACCGATCTGTAGGGATGAGAAGGAGGAGGGTGAGAGATGAGATCGACAGAGGGACAGAGAGAAATGAGAGAGAGAGGGAGATAACATAGAGAGATTACACAAGGGGTGCGGGAGCTGACACTCTCTCATTCTCGTACGCCACACAAAGCAGCTGCATGGAAAAGTAAACGCGCGCGCGAATGAGAGGGCGGGAATTTGAAGGAACCAGGCAAAAAGGCGCGAACTCAAAAGGGAGTTTTTGATCCCGGCGACGACTTTGCTGACAGTGACTGATTGTGAGAGGACGGCGGACGGAGAGTAACCGACAACCGAGAATCGTCGGGGCTTCCTCGTTCCTACGAATACTCCCTTCTGGCTATAGTGCGGACGGTCCTCGTCAGGAGAGCAACTACCGCGATTATGACTACGAGGCACCACGGGAAGGCGGCGACGAATACGAATACAGGGTAAGCACACTAAAATGTGGATGACCTTTGTTGAAAGGTTGCCATACTGAAATTGAACGCGAAAGTGTCACAGTTGTAAAAGAGTTTGGCGACACCTTCTGAACCTTTACCTTTCATATTGGCGCACTAATTGTAAAAAGAGCTTCCCTCTGAAAAACATCGAGCACGAACACGGGATAGTAAAAAGGTTTTCGCGCACTCGACAACCACCTGTCACTTCAAATTGCGTAGATTGAAATTAGTAAAAATTGAAAGAAAAGTTAAATTTAAAGACAAATGAGAATAAGAACAATGTAAGAAAAACCTATAAATTGCCGCAGGAGATGCCTCAAGGCAGCGGGGGGGGCGCCGCGGCGGCGTATTTCAATACTATAAGGAAAATTTTTCATTTGTAAAAAAAATCAAATATTGTTTTATTATTATAATATGTAGATATAATTAGAGTATTATTTAAGAAAATTTAAAAAGAAATAATTAAGGAATAAAGCAATAAAACATATATCAAAAGTCAAAAACAACAATAAATTGCTAAATTGAAACGGGGATCTTAAGATCTTTCAGCCTTTCGCTATTTTTGCCGATTTTGCAGAATTTTTTTCCAGAATAGGTTTAAAATCTGCAAAAAAGCTACTAACAGTTATTAAAACACTAATTATTGCTTTAAATACAAAGAAATCGTCGATCAAGTTTTTTTTTCACAGTTCCGGCAGTTTTCTCACTAGCGTCTCGTATTTTAGAATTAGTTTCTCATCAAGCGTTGGTGCGCGTCTCCTGCGAGTTTCGAGTCACATGTATTAAGGAGAAGGAAATATCTGTTCACTTCTTGCATATTTAAAAAAAAATGAATGCCATTACTGTTCTTTTGTTGCTCGATTTTCTGCCCAGTGACACAGATCACTTCTTGCATGTTTTTATGCTATTTTCAGATTCATTTACCAACAGCTATAGAAAAGGGAGAATTTCAATTGCAGAATGGCCTCGTGGAAATGCTTCTTGTTTATTGTTGAAAATAGCATTACGGGCATCGATTGGCCTGTTTGTAACTTGCTAACATCGGAATGCCGCAAGGAAGATAAACAATCTCGTCATGACAAATGAACTTGTATTTCGTTAAAAAATCATTAAAAATATATTCTATAATGATTATTTCGTTTTCGCAAGGAGGGCCGCGTCTCGACGCCCACAGCAGAATTCGTGCTCAGGGATGTCCAAAAACCAGCAACGCACCAATGACGAGGCCGGCCCGGGCCTGATTTTGGACATCTCTGTTCGTGTCCAAGGAAGCGGGTGGACGCAGGCTGGGTGCACTCCTTGTTCAGAGCGATTTCCAATTAGAAGCAGCAGTTTCGCCCGATCTGCCCAAATGTCGCCGCCTTCCTCTAGAAGCCAGCAAACGCAGCCATCGAGACGCTCGCTGACAAGGGAATGGTCTCCGCTTCCCCCGAGGTTATGAGATGAGCTATATACCATTCGAAAGCTCTTGTTGAATATGATAATAAAATTCCCCAACGATTTCTGTTTTCCGGATATTCTCGAAAAACCAGCTTAAATTAACAGTTTCACGACATTTGCTAACTTTCTCAACTCTAAAATTGATTTATATGTGAAAGTAGGCCATGTGAAGCATATAAATACACTTTCTGATAATTTTTAGAGCAAAAAATATTTTAGGCCATTTTTCACCAAAGGGAACTCGGTTACATTCCGTATTAAAAAACCCGTTCGATTTCTCAACTTTTGCGGCTGCAAACGCCTGTTTTAAGAGTTAGAGGCTAAATCGTCAACTCCTCGACGCCACCATTTTTCAAAAATCCGATCGATAAATAAAAAAATTGTTATTATGATATTCGTTATCTACTCAACAAGAGCTTTCGAATGGTATATAGCTCATCTCAAAACCTCGGGGGAAGCCGAGACCATTCCCTTGTGAGTAACCGATCCGAAGGGATGAGCAGGAGGTGGGAAAGAGGTGAGATCGACAGTTAGAGGGAGAGAGAGATTAGAAAAATAGAGAGAGAGTGATGAGAGAGATGTGAGAGAGATGACCGAGAGAGAGATGTTAGAAAGAGATAGTAAAGAAAGCGAGATAATGTATTTTACTTTTTAGAGTTTAAAATCAAACATAAGCGAAATTTATCCTGATCGAGAATTTTAAAAGATCTCAATCGATTCAAGACCACATGTTTGAACCAGTTAGTTTTTTTCTTTGTTTTGAAGAGTAACAAAGAAAACTATTAGCCGAAAATATCGTTTTACCTTATTTTGGAGTCCGAGAGATCGAGAGAGAGAGAGAGAGAAAGAGAGAGAGAGAAAGAGAGAGAGAGAGAGAGAAAGAGAAAGAGAAGGAGAAAGAGAGAAAGAGGGAAAGAGAGAGAGAGAGAGATGAGATAGAAACGCTCGATCAGAGTAGACTTCGATTCTTCGCGGATTGATGGATAAATCCGTTGATGAAGTCTTCGCCTATTTTGGTGACATTGTCGCAAGGGAATGAATGAAGCGTGCGCTCCACTGTCAGAGTACATTCCGTACCATTGAAACAATAACACAGGCACTGATATCGCGATATTGGACAATGAGATTGCAGGGAAAACGCGTGCCTGGGATTCAACTGCACGACGACGTAGATCAGGCATCTGTTCCATTGGATCGAGACCTTTTTATCTCAATATGGCCCGCTACTTCCATCGTCGGAACGTTTGCATGAATTCTATCTCTCTCGTCTACGATGTGGATTCATTCCGGGCTAATTGACATTTCGGATTGTAAGAAAATTTTCCAGGATTAAATTACCAGATGCCATCTCTCTCGGGCACGCAGCAACAATTGACAATGCAGAAGATTTACTTTTAAGAATGCCTTTTCATAATAATTCATGCGATCAATCCTCATTTGGTCTTAAAATTCCACGCGAGTGTCAGCATTTCTATTTACAGTGCCGGCAGTTTTCTCACGAGCGTCTTGATGTGTGAAACCTGTGCCGGCACAATTAATATTAAAAATATCTTACAATTATTATAGCCCATTATTTTCTAATTGTCTATATTGAGATATTTTAATATTTTAATTTTTCTACGCCCAGTTCCGGCAGTTTTCTAACGAGCGTCTCTTATTTTAGAATGAGTTTCTCATCACGACTTGGTTTTTGGAAGCTCTGTCGGCGCATTTAATTAAAAAAAGAATTAAGATATCCTAGACAATTAGCAAAAACGAATGCCTATTCTTTTTTATTTGTTGTCTAAGGAAAAATAATTTTGCCTACAGCTGTGTAATTACCATTCTTTTATTTCATAAGGTTCTGTCCAGTGAGATAAATTCATGATACGCTTCATGTTTTAGCTTAGTTGTTTTAAGGTATTTTCAGATCATCTTAGATTCTTTTAATAATTGCTGAACAATAAGAAAAATTTCAATACAACAATGGTCATAAGCGACCTGTAAGGTTCATCTTATTCCTTCTCTTTAATCTTCTCTCTCCTCCCTTTTTCTCTCTCTGCGCCCGATTGAGAAATTGGAATAATAGTCACACAATGTATACGTAACATAAAAAGATCGGCCAAAGGGAGACGAACAAATAATATTTCTTTTTGGACATACTCTGGAGCTGAAAATGTCGTGGATGTGCAGTCTGAAACAATGAGAAACATGGATGACAAATGAGATGAGAAATACGGAGAGAACGAGCGATTCTTCCACGTCCGGGGGGCCGAACTTGGTCCTTCACGGATCCTTCTCGAATGTTCCTAGTAGCCAGGGCTGTCATTTGCCCCTTCCGGAAAGTTCTGGATAATTCCATGTCCCGGGGCCGAACTCGGTCCCTTCCAGAATCGTCTGGAGTATTCCCAGTACCGGGGGCCAACATTTGCCTCTTCGGAAATTTTCTGGATAATTCCACGTCCGGTTGCCGGACTTGGACCTTTCCGGAGCCTTCTCGAATGTTCCCATTATCGGGTGAAGACGTTGGTCTCTTCCAGAAAGTTCGGGAAAATTCCATGTCCCGGGGCCAAACTCGGTCCCTTCCAGAATCTTCTGGAGTGTTCCTAATACCGTTGGCAGACATTGGCCCCTTCCGGAATGTTCTAGAAAATTCCATGTCCCGGCACAGATCTCGGCCCTTTCTGGAACCTTCTGGAATATTCCAAGGACCGGAGGAGGAGGCCTTCTGGAATGTTCAGGAAAATTCCACTTCCCGGGGCAAAACCATTCGAGAACCTTCTAGCATGTTCGAAAGCATTGACAGAAGGCAGCCGTCGGTGCAAAAGTCACCACGTTGGTAGTGGTAGGAAAGTCGCAACGTTCGTAGTGGTTTTTACAATTTGGACACTTCAAGGGAAGAGCATGGAAGGTTCCAGAAGAAATCTGTTACAAAGCCACGCTAAGCGCTTTATTATTAGCAAGATTAATGAAATGACAATCGCTGTGGCTGCGCCCCTCGCCGACTTCCACGTGCACGCAGTTTCGCCTTCGAATTGTCATATCTCCTGGGACAATTTATAGATTTCCTTGAAAACTACTAATTCTTCTCTACCTTTCAATTTAATTTTTCTTTCAAATTTTACAAATTTCATTCCACGGAATTTGAAGTGAACAGGTGGTTGTCGAGTGCGCCAAATTATTTTAACTACTCCGTGAACGCATTCAACGTTCCAGAGATTGCGTTGATTGCGCTGTACAATTTTAGGATTTGGGAATGTTTTAATACGAAAGGTAAATGTTGAGAAGGTGTCTCCAAACTCTTTCACAACTGCGGCACTTTTGCGTGAAATGAGAGAAGTTGTCAGGGAGGCGAGATTTACAAAAGGTTGAAAGAGAGCGCGAGAGCGAGAGAGAATGGGAGAATGAGAGAGAGTGAAAGAGAGAGAGAGAAAGGGGAAAGAGAGAGCGAGAGCGAGAGAGAAAGGGAGAATGAGGGAGAGAGAGAGCAAGAGAAATAAAAAAGAGAGAAAACTGAGAAGAAATAGAGAGAGGAAGACAAAGTGAGAGTAAAGAGAGAAAGGGACAGTGAGAGAGAGAGAGAAAATAAAGTGGGATTTGTCAACAAGTTTCTCTCTCTCTCCCTCTCTCTCTTTCTCTCTCCCTCTCTCTCACTCGCTCTCTCCCTCCCTCTCTCTCCCTCCCTCTCTCTCTCCCCCTCTCTCTCTCTCTCTCTCTCTCTCTCTCTCTCTCTCTTTTTCTCCTCTCTATTCCGTTATGCTAGGTGTGTGCAAAACATGCAACACAGAAACGTCATTCCATCTCGTTCCCCTGATTGGCTCCTCACAATCAGATTCAATTGATGATATTGTTATCATTTAATACTTTTTAAATTATTAATTTATCTCTCCTGATGGCGTACGCAGAAGAGCGAGGAGGACGTGCCCATCTCCTTCGGCAGTGCAGGAGATCATGTTGAGGAGATCAGTTTGATCTTCTACCGCCATTCTCAAACGACAATTACTCGCCACTTCCTCGCTCCTACGAATACTCGCCTTGTTGCTCTCGGGCGGCCGACAATCGTCCGGAGAGCAACTACGGCGACTATGACCACGAGGCACCGCGGGAAGGCCACGACAAACACGAATGCAGGGTCGCACTAAAAATGTGACAACCTTTTGCGAATCTCGCTTCCCTGACAACTTCTCTCATTTCATGCAAAAGTGTCGCAGTTGTGAAAGAGTTAGGAGACACCTTCTCAACATTTACCTTTCGTATTAGAACATTCCTGCTGCCAAGCAGAAGTCTGCACTCGACGGCGGTGGAAATGTTGACTGCGTCACTGTCAGCAAGTTGTGTGTGGCATGTTTTAAAGTGATTAGAAATTACTGCATTTTTTTTAAATAAAATTACTATTTTTGACTTATTATTTCTATAAAGATAAATCCTCGTAATGTAAAGTGTTTGGGGAAGGTTATCGGTTTCATTATATACTTCAGCAAATCTTTAGTGAATACATAAATATATAGAGTTGAAATATATAGTATCTACCTGAATTAAGGTGACACTAGTGGGTAATAAAAGTACGTCTTCTCGAGGGATTGTCGCAGATGATCTTTGTTTCTGTTTTAGATGAGACGAATTAAAAATATGTATTAAGCAATATCAAAATATCACACTTATTATAGTATGTATGTATATATTGTTGTCATTGAATAAATTTTCGAAGATTCTATTTTAAAACCCTTCTCATCAGGATGGCTTCTTCTACCAACATCTCAAATTACGTCTACAATCTATTTGATCATTATAACACTTAAACTACACATAGAAATGCGAATGCATTATGGAACGGATGGAATAAAAAAAGGCAAATTAATGAGGTATCGTGGACGGGAATAGAGAGAGCGAGAAAGAGATAGCGAGAGAGAGAGAGAGAGAGAGAGAGAGAGAGAGAACGATGAGAGCGCTACATAGAGAGAAAATGGAGGCAAAAAAGAGAAGGAAAGAGAGAAAAAAAGGTGGAAAGTGGAGATGAAATAAAGAGAGAGAACAAGAGAGGGAAAAAGACAGAATGAAAATGAGAGAAAATGAGAGAAAAAGACATAAAGGGATAGCTTTATTATCAAAGTGGGATGGAGAAATTCGGAATGTAGTGTAACAATGTATAACTAACATAAAAAAGATCGGCCAAATGTTGAAGCGAAGTATTTCAAACGAGAATAAATAATGATTGTTTTGGACACATTCAGATGCTGAAAGTGCTGTGGGTATGTAGAGACTGACACGACAAGAAAGAATGACAGCGATGAGGTACATATAGGGTAAATAGAGGGCGAGTGAGAGGGAGAGAGAGTAGAGAGAGAAAGAAAGAAAGAGAGGAGAGAGAGAGGGAGACGATGGAGAGGGAGACATAGAGAAAGGGTAAGCGAGAGAGGTAAAAAGAGAGAGGGAGAAAGAGAAAGAGAGAAAACCAAGAGATATAGAAACGGAGAGAATGAGAGTAATGAGATAAATGGAGAGGGTGATAGAGAATATATAATTTTTTAGAGCAAGACAAGAAGAGCGTATAGCGAAGCTCCTTCTGATCGAGAGCTTTTAAGGATCTCAACCGATTGCAAATCTACATGGTTGAATCAGTTAATGTTTTTTTATATTAAAGAGTGTTTAATTATTTAATTATTGCAATTTAAAAAATAAACTAAATTAATTATTAGGCGTCAAACGGTCCACTACCATTCTTTCATATCTCGGGCTTCTGCCCAGTGATATATTTTAATGATAAACTTCTTGTTTTTGCATATTTTTTTAATGATTTTCAAGCTTATTTTAGATTATTTTGTCAATTGCTAGAGAATAAGAAGAATTCAATAGAAGAATGACCACGGCGAAATGGTCGCTGAGGTCGTAATATCAACGAAAGCCGTAAGGAATCTGGACAACCTGATCATGACAAAATATCGCCAGAGCTTCGAATTGTCAACAACTTCGTGAGGCGTTTCAGCATCGTCTCCTCAGAGGTTTTCTTAGTTTCGATTGGTTTGCGAAGAAGTAAGCGGTCCAAGAAAGTCAGTGGAAGAAAAGTCGAGGAGAATACACGCGAAATGGCTTTTTGAATGAGGGCAAGAAGGGAAAAAGAAAAGGGACAACGAGAGAGGAACAATGACCACCGGCGAATTGCTTCTTACTTATATTTTCCAATTAGCATTGCGGGCGTTGAGGAGATGCGGCAATTCGAAGATGAAACGACGAACCGCGACACGTATTTACACGTGGAAGCGGCGAGAGCGAAGGATTTCAATTATTATATTATTAGTTTAATAAAAAAAATTCATACGAATCATAGTAATATTTTAGAGAGGTCAAACGAGTGCTTCTGGCCATGAGAGCACATAATATGAAGGAATTTTTCTTGTAAATATTTGCATTAGCTCATTACTCGATACTGCACGACACATCGCACTCGAATCGGCAAACCTGACGAATGTGCGTTATTGCAACGAATCTCGGAATGTAGTTCAAGATATTCTGTACTTCTCGAAAAAAACTGTACTTGTACCAAAGGAACATGATGAAAACCAGGAATGTGTTGCAACATAAAACACAGTGATTATATAATAAAAAAACT
Organism: Allodiplogaster sudhausi; assembly: GCA_945643635.1. Lineage (NCBI taxonomy): Eukaryota > Metazoa > Nematoda > Chromadorea > Rhabditida > Diplogasteridae > Allodiplogaster > Allodiplogaster sudhausi. The sequence continues at coordinate 4,686,218 of CALZFC010000006.1, read as the reverse complement.
ACATAACTTTATTATACAGACAATTAAAAGATTGAAACAGCGAGAGAAGAGAGAGGTGTGGTGAGAGAGCGAGGAAAAGAAAGCCAAGTTCCGAGTTGTCTCGTGAAAACGTTATTGCTATTGCTCGTTGTTGTTATTGATCAAAAACTAAAGCGTACTGTCAAACGCTTTAGGACCGGCATATAAAGCGAACCACCTGAATGGGAGGAGAACTAACTAGGGTATTAAAGGGAATCTCTCGCTTTTCTTTTCCTCTCTATCTCTTTTTCTCTCTCTCTCTCCTCAATGTTCTAGTAGGATAGCCTTACACGTGAATCTCAGGTCAATCCATCTCGTTTCCCCCTTCGCTCGCCTCACTCGAGATATCTCATTATTGCTCGTTCCAAATGCAATTGCGGAATCCTTAAAAAACTGTATTCCGCCGTCCTTTTTTTATATTTGTTTTCCATTTGTTATGCTACATATCTCATTGATATTTCTGTGGAATAAAATTTGTATTTTTGTTCTTGCAATAATTGATTATATTATCAGAGTGGGATGGAGAAATTGAAATTGCAGTCTCGCAATGTACACATAAGTTGCTCGGCCAACGAGGGACGTTGAGAATTTTAAAGGCGACATTTTTTTATGCATACACGCAGGAGCTGAAACTATCGTGTGTGGGTAGGGAGACGCAATGAAAAAGAGTGCGAGTGAAATAACGTGCATTACTTTTTAGTGCAACCAGTCCGGAATGGCTCAATAGCGAATTTAATTCAGATCGCGCTCATAAAAGGATCTCAATGTAAGCAAATCCACATGTTTGAATCAGTTGGTTTTTTCTGGTATCGTTGAATATGTAATTTTATTATATTTCTTAATATATATATATATATATATATATATATATATATACATTATATTTCTCTCTTTCTCACTATTTTCTGATCAAGTTTGTTACTTTCTTTTTTCACAATTCTGGGAATGCAAATATGTTTGCTGGGGACTATTAGCAAAATCATATTGTTCTTTTTTAAAGGAGCTGTCCATGGAGATTACAATGTTGCTGAATTTTTTGTTAATACTATCCGGTTCAACTAGAAACATCATTTGGAAAAGTGAGAATGCGTCCTGAAGGGGCCCTGAGGAGAGTAACAACATTTTCCCCACGCCGTACTGTAGAATTTAGGGAGTGACGTCATCATCCCTTGCCTAATTTCTCCGTATTTGCACACCCTCATTCTACCAGAGAGAAGGTGAAAACTATGTGCGAAGCGGCAAGCCACGCTTGAGATTCGAGGGAAGAGAAGAGAGGCAGAGAGAAAAAGGCTCACAAAGTGTAGTTTGTTGTGATGGATACTGTGTTAGCATACCGCCAAAACTTTTTGCAATATCATGCGCCAATTCAAACGTTAGTTTTTCACAAACGGCTTCTAAACTCCATGGATAGTTCCTTTAAGTTGTTGTCAAGAAAAAAAGTTTTGTCTACAGCTATGCCACAACCGTTCTTTCAATTCTAGAGTTTCTACCAGTTAGATAAATTAAACATACAGTTCTTATTTTAACATACCAATTGCTTCCAAAAACGGTGAATTTCAATAGAAAAATGGCCACTGGCGAATTGCTTCTTACTTATATTTGACAATTATATAGATTGCGGACAGTGCGTGATAACATCATAATACGATGGTCAACAGGAAGGAAAGTGAACAATGTACTAGTGGTAGATCATTCAAACTTCTTCCACTCTTCCGTGCTTCTGATAATATCTTTGATCTACTTCAGAGCGAGAGACATCGGAGAATGATTTGGAAAAAAGAGACTTTTTCGCTCTCAAAATTCGTACAGGCGGATTACTCCCAACCGACTTCTATACTATTGTTTCACTGCCTTGCATCTCTGTCAGTGTGATCTCCGTTTCTTCAGAACTTTTAAAATTTTAAATTTATTCAATTCAAAGAAAGAGGCAGAGATGATCATTGAAGAGCATTTTTTTTTTGGATTTATACGGTTAATGGAGTAGGGCATCCGGAGAGACAGATAGAAATTGCATGAGAAGTCACGGGTGAACTAATCGTAAGACGACAACCAAAATAATGGATTTTTGTTTAAAAGTATTTTATTCACTTATTACTTATAGCATCTATTAAAATCTGTATCTCTATCTGTATCTCTATCTTTATCTCTCTATATCCCTATCTCGGCCTCTATTAACCTCTTTCTATTTGTTTCAGAAATCGTTTTTAGAATAATTCAAACGTTAATCCTCATTTGGCCATATATTCTCCATAAAAAAATAAATGAATAATTTAATTATTGAAATGACAAACGCTGCGCCCCCGCCTCCTTCCACGTGTACGAGTCGCGGCTCGTAGTTTCGCCTTCAAATTGCGTCATCTCCTCGGCCAATTTCTTCTTAAATAATACTAATTTTTCAACATCTTTTAATTTTTTTCCGAATTGAACAACTTTTACTCTAGGCAATTTGAAATGATGTGGTATTTTGAGGGCGCAAAATTATTTTATTTCCACGATCGGGTTGTGGGAAGTCGTTCATTTTACCGTTAGTGTGCCAATATGAGAGGTAAATATCGACAAAGTGCCACCTAACTCAATTAAAATTGTAATATACGCGACTTTTGCGATTTGTGGTGCAATAAAAAGGTTTACAGCGTGGCGACACTTCCACAAGGCCCCCTCTCTCTTTCTTTCTCTCTCTCTCTCTCTCTCTCTCTCTCTCTCTCTCTTTCTCTCGCTATCTCTGACTCTCTCTCTCTCTCTCTCTGACTCTCTCTCTCTCTTAGTCTCTATCTCTCATTCTCACTCTCCCTCTCTTCTTCTCTCTCTCTCCCCCTCTCTGACTCTCTCTCTCTCCGTCTCTATCTCTTAGTTATTCTGTCTTCTAGTTAGCTAGCCTCGCATGAACACGAGTATCTCATGAGTACACGAGAATCCCCATCCAATTTTCCCTTTTTGTGTTGAATATTTTCCTCACTCGATATATTATTTCTGCTCGTTCTTTAATCAGATGCCGATTATACGCAACATAAAAAGTACGGAAAAATGAATACATGGAGAATTTTAAAGACGAAAAAAGTTTGTTTGGAGCTGAAAAATCTGGCACAACGGGAAAGAACGAGAGTGATGAGAAATGAGGAGAAAGCGAGTGAGCGAGAAAGAGACAGTGGAGAGGGAATAAAGAAAGAGAGTAAGAGTGAGAGAGAGTGAGAGTCATGTGAAACATGGAGAGGACGAGAATGATAAGGTCGCACCAGCAGTCGTCTGATCGAAGTCTATTCTGATCGAGAGCTGAAAAGGATCTCAATCGATGTAAATCCACATGTTTGAATCGGTTTGGTTTTTTTTTCGATATTCAAGAGTTTTTAGTTACTGAAATATTAAAAAAAGGGTTTAAAAATTATTATTTTCCGACAAACATTAAATAATAATTTTTAGAAAGGTATATACATAATTATTGCAATATATACTATACAAAAAATATCAAAAATAATTATTAGCCGAGATATGGTAAATGGCGTTGGCACACTTATTGTTTTGTTTTGGAGACTGAGACTGGGTAGACATTTTTTTTTAACAAATAACAAAGAAAGGAACGCCGCCCGCCAATTCATCCCCTCCAAAGGGGCAGTTTATCCACCAAAGGCGCGCGAACAGCAATTTGCAATCCACATTAATTAATGAGCCATAAAATTTTTCTTTTTTTCTTCTTCAAAAATACCTCGCTGGCAACGTCAAACGGTCCTCGAGAATTGCTGGGGCTTCGAGAATCGTTAGTGATAATAATCATGATTTAGTTCACCATTTAATGTATGATGCGACCACGCATGATATGGTAAAATCTCTCTCTCTCCCTCTCTCTCTCGAATTACGAGGATGAAAAATCCTAGTAATTCGAGAGAGAGAGAGAGAGAGAGAGAGAGAGAGATAATTGACCAGAAAGCACTACTGAATTCGGAATTTAAAAAAAAATTGGGAATTGGCGGGGAGGGTAGGGATGAAGAAAGGCGAGCGACTTCCCAATGCCAAACAGAAGACTGCATTCGGCACCGGTGGAAACGTTGATGACTGCGTCACTGTCATCAAGTTGTGTGTTGCATGTTCAAAAATATGATTAATAATAACAGCATTTCTTTAAGATAAAATTACTATTTTTGGCTCATGAAAAACCACCGGTTTAATGTTAATTATTTCTATGAAGATGAATCATCGTAATGTAAAGTGCTTCCTGATCTTCGTTTTCATTATATTATATACATCAGCAAATCTTTACTGAATACATAAATAAATATATAGCGTTGAAATATATAGTATCTACCTGAACCTAAAGGTTACACGAGTGGGCAATAAAAGTGCTTCTTCTCGAGGGATTGTCGCAGAAGATCTTTGTTTCTGTCTTAGGTGAGACGAATTAAAAATATGCATTAAGCTATATCAAAATATCTCACTTAAATATTTATTTAGTATGCATATATTGTTGTCATTGAATAAATTATCGAAGATTCAACTTTAAAACCCTTCTCATCAGGTTGGCTTCATCTACCAACATCTCCAATTACGTCAACAATCAAGTTGATAATTATAATACACATAGAAATGCGAACGCATTAAGGAACGGATGGAATAAAAAAGGCATATTAATCAGGTATCGTGTACGGGAAGAGAGAGAGAGGGAGAGAGAGAGAGAAAGAGAGAGAGAGACAGAGAGATAGAGAAAGAGATAAAAGATGAGAGCGCTACACAGAGAGAGAAATGGAGGAAGAAAAGAAAAGGAAAGAGAGAGAAAAGGGTAGAAAGGGGTGAAGAAATAAGGAGAGAGAACAAAAGAGGGAAAAAGACAGAAAGAAAATGAGAGAAGCCAGAGAGAAAGAGAGAGAGAGAAAGAGGTAAAAGAGAGAAACGAAAGAGAGAGAGAAAAGAGAGAGAAAAAAGACATAGAGGGAGAGAGGGAGAGAGAGAACGAGAGAAGAAAGGGAATGGGAGAGTGAATGAAGTGGGACGCGGCTACAAATTTCTGTCGATTGGCTACGGCCCCCTTCTCTGACTCAGTGGTAAGGATTCGGGCAGAAGCAGAGTAAGAATAAGGAAGAACACCTCCTGAGCGAAGTTCAATCTGATCATGCACATAAAAAGGTCTCAATTGATGCAAATCCACATGTTTGAATCAGTTAGTATTTTGTGAATGGAGACTGAGAGAGAGGGAGAAACGGAGAGAGAATAAAGTGGTACCCGTCTGCAAGTTTCTCTCTCTCTCTCTCTCTGTCTCTCTCTGTGTCTCTCTCTTCTCTCTCTCTATCTCTCTCTCTCTCTGTCTCTCTGTCTCTCTCTCTATCTCTCTCTCTCTCTCTCTCTGTCTCTCTGTCTATCTCTCTCTCTCGCTCTGTCTCTCTTTGTGTATCTTTCTCTCTCTCTCTCTCTCTCTCTCTCTCTCTCTCTCCCCTCTCTACTCGGCTATGCTAGGTGTGCAAAACATGCAACACATAAACGTCATTCCATCTCGTTTCCCCTTTCTCGTTGCATCTTGCTCAACATTTTCACACTCGAGATATCTCATGCTTGCTCCTCAGATTCAATTGCCGAATCCTTAAAAAAGAACCTGAATTTAAGCGTCCTTTAAGCCAATATTTATTTTTTGATCGTTGTTGTCAGAATTTTTTACGCAAATAAAATAGTATTTGTTATTGTAAGAATTGAATGACTTTACTATCAAAGTGTGATGGAGAAATTCGGAAGGTATGTGTAACAATTTATAACTAACTTAAAAAGATCGGCCAAAATAGAAGCGGAGTATTTTAAAGGAGAATAAATAATGTTTGTTTTGGACATACTCAGAAGCTGAAACTGTCGTGGGTGTGTAGAGACTGACACGACAAGAAAGAGTGACAGCGATGAGGTACATATAGGGTTAATAGAGGGCGAGTGAGAGAGAGAGAGAAAAAATAAATAGAGAGAGAGAGAGTGAGAGAGAGAGAGGGCGACGATGGAAAGGGAGACATAGAGAAAGGGAAAGCGAGAGAGAGAGAGAAAAATGGTTAAAGAGAGAAAGAGAAAGAGAGAAAACTAAGAGATAGAGAAACAAAGAGAATGAGAGTAATGAGATATGTATATGGAGAGGATGATAGAGAAGGTATATAATTTTTTTCGATCAAAGAAGAGGAACGAGAATCGAAGATCCTTCTGATCGAATCTTTTAAAGGATCTCAACCGATGCAAATCCACATGGTTGAATCAGTTAATTAATTTTCTTTCTATATTAAAGAGTATTTAATTATTGCAATAAAAAAAGAAACAAAGATTCGGGACGTCAAACGGTAAAAAAGCTTGGCACACTTTTTTTCTCATTTTGGAGGCCGATACTGTAGCAACCAATCTTCCCCCCACTGACCCGGGCTCTACTTTTTGAGGCTCTGCTATTTTTAGATGGAAACACAATCAAAACTTTATGTATGATAATTCAAGATTTCATCGATACTTTCTATGAAACAACTGAAACTTGCGATATTTCTTACTTCGTATCCTTTTCGAAAATAACTCGCCAGAAATCGATCTTTATTATAGTTTTAAGTATCATAACAGACAGGGAAAAAGTCGAGATTTCTGGTTTGGCGGAAAAGGAAATAATGACAACGATAAGCAGGAACTGAATGTCCTTATTAGGACGCAAGGCAATTAATGAAAGCCCCTAATCACGGGAAACGATACACGACTCACAAGGAAATCCGTACGTATCTTGGCATCGAGTGATCTATCAGGGAAACAAGCAAAGATTCTACTTTCTTACCCTTCTCATCGGGTTGCCTTCTTCTGTCAATATCTCCAATTACGTCTACAATCTACTTGATAATTATAATACTTCGTTAAACTACATATATAAATGCGAAAGCATTAATGGGCGGATGGAACAAAAAGAAGGCAATTCAGTGAGGTATTCGTAGACAGAAAGAGAGAGCGAGCTTTTTAGAGAAAAAAAAAGAAAAAGAAAAAAAAACAATAATTATACATAGCTGATGCAGTGAAATCAATAAAAACACTTTGAGAATGCTACCGACTCGCAATTGACCAAAAGACGTTATTCATATTCGACAATTAGCATTGCGGTCATTGATTGGCTGGCTTGTTAATAAACGAGTGCTAGGATCGTAATATCAAAAAATGCGGACAATCTGGGCATGACAAAAGAAGTTTCAGAACAACGTGAGGGTCTCATCTGGCGTCTCAGTATTTCCTATCGGTTTTGAATGGCGAAGACATCACTGGTCGTACCCAAATGAAGCAGATGGACGTCGACTGGGTTCACTCCTTGTGCAACAAGCTTTCCAATACGATGCCCGACCTGCTCATATGGAGCCGCCTTCGTCCAGAAGCCAGCGAACCCTGCCCTCAAGATGCCCGTTGAGTCCTCGTTAAAGAGAGATGTGAGAGAGTGATGAGAGAGAGATGACAGAGAAGGAGAGAGAGAGAGAGATGAGAGAAGGATACCTCTTAAGTTCTCTTTCTATGAGCACATGTAGATTGTATATGCTATATTTTTTATCTGATATTTGCTCATCATTTTAGCCGGTATCTATTTTTCAATTGTTGACATCTTATTGATATTTGCATAGAATAAAATTAATTTTTTTGTTGTTGTAAGAATTGATTATCAAGTGTGATGAAGAAAGTAGCATAATAATGAACACGTACATAAAAAGTTCGGCTAAATTTTACAGTTAGAAAAGTTTGTTGTTGGACATACTCTGGAGCTCAAAGTGTAAAGTCAGACAACGAGTGGGAGTGCTGAGAAACATGGTGGGAGCGACAGATATAGAGACTACTATTTTTTAGAGCAAGTGTGTACAGCATATTCAGCGTACTTTATTCTGATTGCGGATTTGAATCGGCTGAGAGCATTTTAAGTGCTCAACAAGAACATACCCCGCTTCCTGTACTGCAACGTGTTGAAAAAATTATAGACCTTATCTCTCTCGCTATGTCCTTATATCTCATCAATCTCACCCTTTCTCAAGCATCTCTTAATTGTAGCTGAAATTGCCTTTCAAGTATCGTCACAATTTGTTCACCTCACGCTGTGGCTGCGCCCCTTCGCAGCTCGTCGTTTCGCCTTCAAATTTAGGCATATTTTATAGAATTTTTTCTCTTAAATATTAATCATATTTTTTACATCTTTCAACTTTTTTCAAATTCTACCAATTCATAGAAGTTCCACAGGAATTCTTCCAACTTTATTCTCCCTCTCTTTCTCTCTCTCTCTCTCTGTCATCTCTCTCTCATCACTCTCTCTCTCTATTTCTCTCATCTCTCTAATCTCTCTCTCTCTCTCTCGCTTTCTGTCGCTCGATCTCAGTTCTCTCACTTCGCCTTCTCATCCCTGCTGCTCCAGGGATTCAGCAAGCGTCTCGATGGCAGCGTTTGCTGACTTCTAGAGGAAGGCGGCGACATATGAGCAGATCGGGCAGGCCAGCGGCTTCGTATTGGAAAGCGTGCTGCACAAGGAGAGCAACCAACCCGCTTCCTTGGACGCGAAGATTGACTAAAATCTTTAGCGCTATAATCCCAATTCCCCATCCCACTGTGATAATGCAGTCACAATTCCTAGAACAATTAATATATTTTTTCATAATATCTAAGCGGTCGAAAAAACAAATTTACGCTAAAGGATGAGCAAATTCAGGTTTAGAAAACCCTTCTATAATCGACATCTGATTGTACTTGATGATGAAAAAGAACGATAATCTTTTAAAGGCTGTACAAATCTGGTGGAGAAAAGGAAGTATCATCTGTCGTCTGTGAGAAATACCTCGCAGTCTACTATGATATTCGGGTGAGAGATAGAAGGGGAAGGTATGCATACCTTGGAGAGAGAGCTATTTGAAGAGAGACAGAGAGGGAAAGAGAGAGTGATATATAGAGAGACATGGGAGGTTGGAGTGGGAGACAGATGGGATGGATGAAGAATACTCTGGCAGGTCCCTCAGAGAACGCTGCCACGTCATCAGCGTTCCTTGGTATTACTATATTTTACATTCCACACTTCTCAACCTCGTTAAAATCAAGGAGTGACGAGAAACTAATTCTAAAATAAGAGAAACTCGTAAGAAAACCGCCGGAACTTTGAAAAAAGTATGCAAGAGACATGTTCAACCATTTCCTTGTAAAACACCACATAATGAATTTAAAAAAATTTGTTTAAACCTCTTTATTGCTAATTCTAAACCCACTCTTAAATCTGCTGTTAAATGTGGCAAACTACATAGGCGAAATTAAACATACAGACAGAATGATCGGAAGGAGATCATCACTCGGCTGCATTTCTTCAGAGAGATAACGGTCGTTAGGAAAATTAAAATAGATTATACAGTTTTTGAGTTTCACGATCCTTTATTGATAATTACAAAAAAGTATTATTTTCGAAACAGTTGCAAGTTTCTTTCTTATATCCTCTATCTTCCTAGATACTATTTGTTTGAAAATAACATGTGGATTTCCATCGTAGCTGAAGGATAAAATAAATACTGAAATGTTAATGGCGCTAACAATAAGAACATCGCGGGGCTGAAATTAAAATAGACAAATAGAATTGAAATAACGGGAATTATTTTTCCGAAAGATTCTGTAAAATATAATTAAAAAATAGATTAATACTTTCTTCCAGCTGCACCAACCGCACGGCCGGCTCGGGGTTACTGCCAATAGATAGACCTTTTTTTTCTTTTCTTTTCCCGAAACTCAAGCATTCTTAATAGCACCCGGTAGTTTGGTTGAGCGACAAGGAAGCATAAACATCTTGCTCAGGCGAAATAACGATTGGTGGGGGTAGCCAACTGCTAAAAATAGCAATGAATCATATTACTTTCCTTCAGGACTAGATTAAAATTAGAAATTGTTTACGAAAGAATAATAGTATTAACTTGGAAATGATATAATTTGTCTAAGATTAAATAGAAAACGGTGAAGGAGGAGCCACTGACATGAGAAAACAAAATGAACGAAAAAAAAGAGCACAAGTGAGGAAAGTGGGCGGAGAGAGAGATAGAGAGAGGAGAGAGACAAAGAGAGAGGAGAGAGAGAGATATGGAGAGAGACATAGAGAGAGAGTTTAAGACTTGACAACTGTATTATCAGAGTGGTATGTAGAAATTGGGATTATAGGGCATATCGCATTCATAAGAGAATTTAAAACGAGAAAAATTGTTGTTTTCGGACATATACTGGAGCTGAAAGTCCGTGAGTGTGTAGAGTATGACAATGAGTGAGAAAGAGTGAGAATGACGAGAGGAACGGAGAGCGCGAGTTAGGATGCGTGTGCAATTCTTTTTTAGAGCAAACGAATGAGCGTGGCTGACCGAGGTTTTCTCTGATCGAGAGCTTAAAAGGATCTCGATCGTTGCAAATCCACGTGTGTCAATCCTTAGTTTTTTTTCCGTCATTGAAGGGTATGAAATTATTGCAAATTTAAATGTGAGCTTACTAGGACAGAGAGAGAGAGAGCGAACGAGGGTAAGGAGAGAGAGAGAGAGAAATAGAGAAATAGTGATAAAGACGGAACTAGAAATAGAGAAATAGAGAAAGAAGGAGAGAACGGCCACCATTCTGGCGACCTCAAAGAAGGAGAAGAAGACCAAGCCGATGCAACGGAAGACGACCCATGCGTCTAAAGCGTTGTCTTACGAATAATAATAGTTCTTATAGTAATATTTTTAGTCATAATAAATCTTTACTTTAAATTTGGATTGTAGTGTAACAATGTATACATAACGTTAAAAAAAATGTGAGGGAGACGTGGAGCATTTTAAATATAACGTTCTTTAAATGATGTTTTTTGGGCATATTCAGGAGATGAAAATTTCGTGGAAGATGGAGTCTGGAGCTCAATCTACCGCGAACAGAATGACGTTATAATCTGATACAATGAAAAAGAGTGATAGCGATGAGATATATGGAACGAGCGAGTCCGGCGAAGTTTATTCAGTTCGAGCGCTGAAAAAGATCTCAACGAATGCAAACAAATGTTGCAATCAATTTGTTTCGGTATTGAAGAGTATAGAATTATACTCGTAGTTTTCTACATGCTAATCTTTCTTGTTTGTAGGTATTTAAACCAAAATTTAAATGCAATTTTTTTATGTGAACGCAGATATAAACAATCATTTTATTATTTGAATGGAACATGAAGACCCGTTGGTTTTACGGTTCATTGTTTCCATAAGGATATATACACGTACTTCTCACTTGCTGGTTAAAATGTTGATAAAATCACCTAACGCTTCAAAAACGATGAATGAAGATCTGCGATGAACAGAGTGTCAGCCATTTCTTATTGTCACTCCCTCTCTCTCGTCCTCTCATTCTCTCTAACTCTCTCTTCTCTCTCACACACACGTTGCTCTATATTCTTCTCTTCCAAACTCTCTCTTTCCTTTAAGGAGGAACGCAGCAAAAAGAAGCTTTATACTTGTCGCCTTATATTACTTTGGTAGTGTATGTTTTTAATAGGTTATTTTAATGTACAGTATGTAGACTTACTATTTTGCCTCTATTTTTCTTGTATTTTTGACTTTCCCATCATACTGTTTCTCTTGTCATCGTTCTTCGCTCCCTCCTCCCTCTCCCTCTCAGACTCTCTCACTCTCGCATTACTTTCTCTCACTGTATCACTCTCTCTCTCACTCTCTTTATCCCTATCTGTCTCTATTCTGCCTGTGCAAGATTTAGCCTGATTCTGTACAAATATCTTCGTATTCACCTACAGTAGAAATTTCACCTCGTAAGTCTGCCCCTGAGGTCAGCCGACGCTTCAAAAACGATGAATGGGGATAGAGAGAGAGAGAGAGAGAGAGAGAGAGAGACAGAGAGAGAGAGAGAGAGAGAGAGAGAGAAAGAAAGGGAGAGAGGGAAAGAGAGAGCTAGAGACAGAATGAAAGAGAGAGAGAGAGAGAGCAAGAGAGAAAGGGAGAGCGAGAGAGAGAGAGAGAGAGAGAGAGAGAGAGAGAGAGAAAGAGAGAAAGATAGAGAAAGTTAGAGAGAGAGAAAAGAAGTGGGAACGATGGGAGGGGGGAGTTGTGGTTGGCGATTGACCTAATTATGTGCTGTATTCGCCACTGACCTTGCTTCGACTTTTAAATGTGTACATATATTATAAACATTAATTTCACATACTTGTGGTGTGTTATTTTTCAGGAAATTTCGTTGTTTCGCCGCAGTAATCATGTAATGATATTGTCGTGCAGTTACTCTTTTGAATAATTGTATTAACTGATATTTACGAATTTTTTTTGTTTAAATTTTAAAAGAGCAAATGACATAGAAAGTGACAAGGAAAAGAGAGACGCGCCTCGACCCTCGGGCGCGGACGCCGATTGCCAATTCATGACCTCCAACCGGACGCCAAACGCAGGCGGACAGAAATTTACAATCAAGATTAGTGCATCATATTTTTTTTTTACAAAAAAAGAGAGAGAGAGAGAGAGAGAGAGAGGGAAAGAGAGAGAAGGAGAGATCAAGAGAGAGAGCGAGAGAGAGAGAGAGAGCCAGTTGTTCGTTTCCTTATACTGGACCGCGAGAAGGATAGCAAAGAGAAAGCGAGAGATTTTGAGAGAGAGAGAGAGAGTAAAGAAATAAGGCGAGGGAGTGAAGTGATTAGAAATATGGAGAGAGCAAGAGATTTGGCATTTAATTGTTTCAGATCACAACACACCCTTTCCAGCAGAGTACCTTCTGAATGAGTACTTAAAAGAATCTCAATCGATGCAAATCCACATGTTAGATTCTTTTGCTTTTTTTTAGATATTGAAAAGTATATGCATAGGTAATTATTGCAATATATATTATACAAAAAAATTATCAAAAATAATTATTAGATAAGGCGTGACACACTTTTTGTTTTGTTTTGGAGACCGAGACTGGGTAGGCATTTTTGTTTCCTCCTTTTTTAACAAAAAAAAAACATAGAAAGGAACGCCGTCCGCCAATTTATCACCTCCAAACGGACAGTTTATTCACCAAAGGCGCGCGAACAGCAATTTGCAATCAATATTAATTAAAGAGCCATAAAATTGTTATAATTTTTTTCTCCATAAAGACCTCGGTGATAACGTCCAAAGGTCTTCGAAAATTGCTGGGGCTTCGAGAATCGTTAGTGATAATAATCATAATTTATTTCACCGTGTAATATATGATGCGACCAAACATGATATAGTAAAACCGCGAGATCATGAAAAATCCTTGTAATTCTAATGAGAGAGAGAGAGAAAGAGAGAGAGAGAGCGAGAGAGAGAGAGAGAGAGGAGCGAGAGGGCGACGATGGAGAGGGAGACATAGAGAAAGGGAGAGCGAGAGAGAGAAAAAAATAGAGAAATTGAGAAAGGGAGAAAACGAAGAGATAGAGAAACAGAGAATGAGAGTAATGAGATATATACATATGGAAAGGGTGAGAGAGAAGGCACATAATTTTTTTCGAGTAAAAAAAGATGAACGAGTAGCGAAGCTCCTTCTGATCGATCGCTTTAAAGGATCTCAACCGATGCAAGCAAATCCACATGGTAGAATCAGCTAATTTTTTTCCCATATTAAACAGTATTTAATTATTGCAATATAAAAAGTATACAAAGATGTTAGGCGTCAAACGGTACAAAAAGCCGGCCACACTTCTTTTCCTTGTCATCGAGACCGAGACCGTAGCAACCAATCGACCACACTGAATTGTGCTCTACTTTTTGTGGCTT
>CALZFC010000006.1:4537500-4667500 GCA_945643635.1 Allodiplogaster sudhausi | reverse complement strand
TCTCACTCTCTCACTATCTTACTCTCTCCCTCTCTCTCTCTCTCGTTCCATTATCTCTCTCTCCCTGTCTCTGCCTCTACTTCCCATATCTCTCTCTCTCTTTCTCTCTCATTATCTTTCTCTCTCCTTCCTCTCTCTCTCTAACATGGAAGAAGACAGTGAGCCAGTAGATGTCAGCAATGACCGCGGGAACCAGTGCAGCGCGTCTCTTGTAGAAGAGAGATTCCTCGAGAATTACGGCCACCTCGTTGACGCGATCGCCCTGCACAGGATAAAGGGTGTTCAAATGAGCCAGAAACTCACATTTGAATTCGCGCCCTTTTTCCCTGATACAAGGGCGAGAGAGAACATTGATTTAGAGAGGATTTATACACAAGTAAATCTATTAAGAGGAAATTAGATAAGCTAATAATAGATACGCGTGGTGCAATCTTGTAGCCAGACTCTAGGGGTCTACCATATGCCCGGAGGTCTTTCCTACCCTGAGATGAGGGAGAGGGGGGCCTTGGACTGACCACTATGCCAAAGATACAAGGGGTGAGAGAACACGTGTATGATTTATAGATGATTTATAACTGATTGTGAGAAGGGGGGAGAGTCGGAGTGAGAGAGAGAGAGAGAGAGAGAGAGAGAGAGAGAGAGAAAGGCAGGGAGAGAGAGAGGAGAGAGAGAGGGAGATAGAGAGAGAGGAGAGAGAGAGAGGGAGGGAGAGAGTCTGCCTTGGACTGACCACTATGCCAAAGACGACCCGCTTGCCGATGGCTGCGTCGAGGACGGAGCGGACGAGGACGGGCGCAGCCTCGCCAAGCACGGGGAAGCTCACGATGCGCTCGTTGTAGGCGGTCGCGATGTCGGAGAGCGCCACGCAGCATCTGTGCGAAATTTCATGTATTTTATCTTTTTAGCATTTATATTTTCCCCAACAAGCTAAATTTTTGCGCTGTTCTCCTGACAACGTACCTACATTTCTGCTAAAATGATTTTTTTCAAATCCGTAGTCTATTCGTGAATATACCAATTATCTCTCAACTGTAAATTCTTAAGTTTTCCTTTGCGCCTCCAAAACCACCTATTACAGCAACCTTCTCTACTTTCACGCTGTTCTAGCAATATATATATATATATATATATATATATATATATATATATATATATATAAAAGATATATATATATATATATATATATATATAAAAGAGGAGAATAAATTCAACACGTTTTCTTACCCCGTGAGTGCCGAGTAGTAGTCCAAGTCAGCAGGATCATGAGCCTGTAAATAAATAAATAATTATTAAATTAAATATCTTAGGCAATAGTCATAAGTAAAACAAGTTTACCTATATTTAATATGCCTCAATTCGCACTCATTATTCATCGCTTCCTCAGTTTCTAACTCTCCCTCTCACAAACTCGATCTCTCATTTTTTCTCTCTCTGCCTCTTTCTCTCTCCTCCTCCTCTCTCTGTCTCTTTCTCCCTCCCTCTCTCTCTCATTCTCTCTCTCTCTCTCTTTCCCTCTCTCTCTCCCACCTGATCAATTCTCCTTCTGCACTCTGCAATCGCATTCAGAATGGGATCAAGCTTGATGGCTGGTCGTCGGTTGTTCTTCCTGCCATCCCGGAGTGTCTTGTCGATGACGTTGAACTTGGCGCGAAGATGTCTGTACTCCTTCTCCGTCGACGGAGAGAGAGGCCGCTGCTTCGCCTTTGACGAGGCCTATAATTTCTTTTAATTTAAATTTAACATTTAATAAATAAAAAACATATTACTTAAATACTATTTATTATTCAATTTAAATTTAATATTTAATTAAAAACATATTACTTAAGTTCAATTTCAGACTAATAATTAAATTAAATTAAGAGCAACTTCGCCTTTGGCGAGGCCTATAATTTCTCTTTTTATTATTCAATTTAAATTTAATATTTAATTTAAAAAAAAACATATTACATAAATTCGATTTCAGACTAATAACTAAATTAAATTAAAAGTGAGCCTGACGCGAAGTCTAGAGGGAGAACAGTTTTTTTCAAATAATAATATTTTTTGGTAAGTATATTATTTTAATTCAATTCAACAAATAATGTAATGAAATTTATAGGGATAGCTTTTTTAATATTAGCTTTTTCCCAATCATTCAAAATTTTAATTAAACCAATAACATAATAAAATAAATTTCATAATATTCAAGTATACTATCCAAAATGTATGTAGATAATGTTCATTATACACTTCAGCTCACTTTAGTCGAATAATTTGTATAATAATTATTTTAACAACTGCTAGATAGCTTACTAATACTAGTAAGTGTGATATTTTCATTGTTATACGAAGAAAAGTATACTTTTTGAAAGATGATTAAAATAAAAAGGGAAAAAATAGCAAGGAATAAAGAAATAAAATAAAAATAATAAAAATAAATAAAATAAAAAAAAAAACTCTGACATCCTTGAGCATGACATACGCCCTGCGCTCCTTGGCGTATCGTCTGAGGCCGTCGATGAATTGACCACAGCCAGGGAAGGGGCAGGTGGGCAAGCGGCCCGCGTACAGCATCTCTTCCACTCGGCGGTCGACGAACTGGAGAGAGAGAGAGAGAGAGAGAGAGAGATAGAGAGAGAGGGAGGTAGAGAGAGAGAAAGAGGGAGGTAGAGAGAGAAGGAGGGAGGGAAAGAGAGTGAGAGAGCGAGAGAGCGAGAGCGGAGGGGAGGGTGAGAGAGTGCGAGAGAGAGAGAATGAAAGAGAGAGAGAGAGAGCGGAGGGGAGGGTGAGAGAGTGCGAGAGAGAGAGAGAATGAAAGAGAGAGGGAGAGAGAGAGAGAGAGCGGAGGGGAGGGTGAGAGAGTGCGAGAGAGAGATAGAGAATGAAAGAGAGAGGGAGAGAGAGGGAGAGAGAGAGAGAGAGAGAGTTCGCCCACCTCGACTGGCAGAATGTGTGTGCAGACAGGCATTCCAAGCACTCTCGGTAGCTCCTTCTTCTTCTCCATGGACATCTCGAGGTAGCCAGCGCCCAGGGAGCATTCCACCACCTCGCGGTACAGGGACGGCTTGCACGTGCCGCAGACTTCTACAAGGAGAGAGAGAGAGAGAGAGAGAGAGAGAGAGAGGGAGAGAGAGAGAGAGGGAAAGGGAGAGAGAGAAAGAGAGAGAGAGGGAGAACTCCTTCCACTGACTCGGACACCTCTCCCCGCACATGCCCAGACATGCGTGCCCGCAGTCGAGCTTCTTCTCGCACGGCTGTTCGCATCGTTCGACGTTGCACACCTCGAAGCATCTGGAATAATAATATGGAACGATTTTCTTTTTTTTAAATATATTTATTATGAGTTCTCATTAATTTTCCATTTCAACCCCGCTCCCCCGACGTCCTTTACTACCTCTTAATCCTCACCATCTCCTTTAAGCTTAAAGCCTCCTCCCTTCTCTCCTGGTCCTTTAAGTTCCCTCTACCCCTATATCTTTTAAATCTCAAGTCCGCCGACTCCTCCCGAGCTCCTTTAAGTCTCATGTCCCCATGATCTGCTTAAAGTCCTTACCATAAGTCCTCTTTAAGCCTAAAGTCCCCCCTAAAGTCTCCTTAAAACCTTGAGTCCCCTAATCTTCTTAAAACCTTATGTCCCCCTAATCTCCTTAAAACCTCAAGTCCCCCTAATCTCCTTAAACCCTTAATCTCTTCCCCCCCCCCCCCCTCCCTCCTTACTTCTTGGTGCAACTGCGATGCTTGCACTTATTGTCGCAGGCAAAGCAGCAGAGTGCGCATGGCTGGTCACAGTTGCGGCCGAAAAAGTAGTGGATTCCGTCGAGGGGCGGCAGGCCACACTTGATGTGCGAGCATTGCGTCTGGCAGTACAGAATGCATGGACCACACTCACGGCCACAGCCAGATTGACATCTGCAAGGAGAGAGAGAGAGAGAGACGAGACAGCAAGAGCGAATGATAGACGAGAGAGAGAGAGAGAGAGAGAGAGAGAGAGGATGGGGGGGAGGGAGAGGGAGAAAGGGAGAGAGAAGGAGGGAGAGAGAAAGAGAGAGGGGGAGAGAGTGAAAGTGGGTTAGAGAGTGCGTGAAAGAGTGAGAGAGGGCGAAAGAGGAGGAGAGGAAATAGGGGGAGAGAACGAGCGAGAGTAAGAGAAAAAGAAAGAGAGCGAGTGAGATAGAGTGAGAAAGAGAGAGAGAGAAAGAGAGAGAGAGAGAGAGAGAGAGAGAGAGAGAGAAAGAGAGAGAGAGAGACGAGATGGCAAGAGCGAATGATAGACGAGAGAGAGTGCGGGAATAGCAAGTATCAAAAAACCACTTGTGCCCACAGCGAAGCACCTCAGCGCAAGACTCGCTACACTTGTGTCCAACTGAAATACATGCTAATTTTTGAAAAGAATGCTAATATGTCTTTGTTCCGGACAATGAAGGTGTTAGAAATAAAACAACGATAATATCGGAAGAATTTTTCGATTGTTTAATAGTATAAAACAAGATTCTGAAGCCTTGGACAACAAGAAGAAAATGAAAGCCTTTAACAAGCTCATGTACAAAAGATGGAATTAAATTCCATAATATCCTCGGTATTTATAGTGCTACCGTACCTCGCTTGCACTCCCCGCACTTCTGGCCGCACTCGTGGTCGCACGCTGCCTTCTCCTTGCAGCGGAACGTACACTTTGTGACGTCTTGCTGGTCTGCAAAGGAGGAGCGATTTGGACTTCTCTCTCGTAGTCTCTCTCTCTCTTTCTCTCTCTCTCTCCCTCGACCTCCTCTCTCTCTCTCTCTTTCACTCTTTCTCTACAGCTCCTCTTTCTTCATTTTTCCCTTCTCTCTACCTCTCTCTCACACTCTTTTTCTTCCTCTCACTCTTTCTCTCCCCACAACCCTTCTCAAAACTCTACTGATCTTCCGAAAACGATTTAAATAATTTTAAATAAAAACAAATCCAATTTCTCACCCGCGCAATCCACTCTCGCCGTGTGTCCACACTCGGGCATCTGCACGTCCAGTTTGATCTGAAAAGGGGCAACATTTTCAGCACAACTCATTGTCAGCGAAACTCGTGCCCTCCACGGGATTGAACCCGAGCCAGGATATTAGAGTAGTCTATAACTTAACCACCCGGCCACCCAACTGCCCTGCGTACCGTGCATCGTTGCTGCTTGCTGTCTTCGTGGCACTTCATCCGCTTGCTGTGCCCGCAGCTCAGAGTGCGCTCGACCATCTGAAAATTAGTTAAAATTGCGATCCTTTTTCCGGATTCCTCTAATTATTATAATTTTTTTAACGACATAGTCCTATATCAAAATTAAAATTAACCCCCAAAAGGACCAAGAAGACCCCACCTCTTAGACCCAATTCCACCCCTGACCCCGTACAATTAGACCCAATTCCACCCCTGACCCCTTACAATTAGACCCAATTCCACCCCTGACCTCTTCGCAGAAGACGGTGCACTCCTTGCCACAGCCCGCCTTGCATGCGTGTCCGCAGAAGAGCTGCTCATTACAATCTGCTGCGCACCGCGGGATGTCGTGTTCGCGTTGCTGCAAATGTTGCTAAATTAATATCAATCTATTTTATATTCTTGCCTAAGTTAGTGTGATAATAATTACTTTACTTTTGCTAATTATAAATTTAAAAAAAACTTCTCTAACCTGCTTGCAAGTAATCGTTGTTGTGTGCTGGCATCGCGGGTATGTGAAGCTGAGTTCCTGGAAAGAGAAAAAAATGCATCTTTAATCGTGCCTAAAGGCACTCTCAGTGCAAAATAGCCATCCACACAAATGTCTCCAACATTGAAGCTGCAAAAGTAATTTTTATAACAATTATGTTTTCCACAGCTTCAGCTTAAAAGCATGGGAATCTATGCCCTACTACTTTCGCCACACTTATGTCCAACTTGATTACTTATATAATCTCTAATCTGGTTACCGTATACCTTAATTATATATTATTTCTAATGTGATACCCTACCTAAATTATTTACTATTCTGGCTACTGTATACCTTAATTATATACATTATTTCTAGTGTTGCTACCGTACCTTGACACAATCTAGCGTGCATGACATTCCGCACGTCTCCGCACATGGATGGCCACAGTCGAGGATGCCGACGCATGGCTCGCGGCACGTTGCCGTTTCCCTCTCGTGGCAGGCTGCCATCACTTCGTGGCCACAGACGAGGGACAGCGAGATCGGCGTCTGGCAGTCTCCGCACTCCTGTAATTTATGCAAATGAAGGGAGGGGGTTGAATTTATCATTGCCTGATACCTGAAGAGGTCGGTCATGGACAATGCGGAAATGGCTATTATTATTTATTATTATTTTAATAGTTCTGAGGAAGCTTGCTTGCTTGGAGGAGTACTCCATTAAATATCACGAATTTTTTTAGTCTGGTGGTCCCGCCACGACACCAATCGACTACGGTACCTGAGAGCACTTCTTCTTGCAGCCGACTCCGCAAGACTCGCACTTCCGAAGGCAAAGCTCGTTGCAGCCACGAACACTCGCGGGGTCGCTGTGCTCGGCAGGGGGATGGCATCTGGAGAGGGTGAGAGTGAGAGAGAGGGAGATAGAGAGAGAAAGAGATAGAGAGAGAGAGAGGAGCGATAGAGAGAAAAAGAGAGATGAGCGATAGAGAGTAAGAGAGAGAGAGAGAAAAGAGAGAGAGAGAGAGAGAGAGAGAGAGAGAGAGAGAGAAAGAGAGAGATATAGATAGAGGCATACGTACGGTCGCTTGCAGATGTGGCCGCAGTTGAGTGGCTGATTGCACATGGAACTGCTGCAGCCGCCGTGTCGAGCCTTCTGGCTGAACTCCTTCACCGTGTTGACAGTCTGCAAGAAGAGAGAGAGAGATAGAGAGAGAAAGATGAAAGAAAGAAAGAGAGAGGGAGAGAGATAGAGAAGACAAGGTGGCGAGAAGGGAGAAAGGCATGTAGAGACAGAAAGAGAGTGAGAAGCGGAGAGAGAAAGAGAGAGAGAGAGAGAGCGACAGAAAGGAGAGATAATCCACTTCCCACCTGGATGTTCCCGTGTGTGATGCACTTGATAGGGAGGCCGTAGTCGATGAGCTCGTTCTCGAAGAGAGTCGTCCTTAGAGATTATTATAATTATCTAATTATTATCTGAATAATTATTAATTAAATAAATACATAATTATAATTAGAAAAAAACAACATATTCTTTTATTTAAGTATTTTCATTATAAAAAAATAAGGTGGCAAATCAATTTTAATGAGAAATTAACAGAAAATTAATTAGTCAATTAAAATTTATATTATAAATAAAAAAATCTCAAATCTCACGTAATGCCTTCCCAGAGTTGCGATTTTTCCGGATGAACTCAAAGTTGCCGACCACGTAGAAGCCGTGTTGAGCGCGAGTGAGAGCCACGCAAATCCGGTTCGCAACCTAGAAATTGTTACTTCTATACTCCTCCTTTCTGTTCGTTATACTCCGTTTTTACTTTGCTTTTTTCAGGCTTATAAGGCCAGTGCTGAAATTTATCCACGACAATCTTGTAACCCTTCGGCCCGACGGCCCGGAACTATTTTTTAAAACCGTATTTCACTTTGCAACCCCCAGGGTTAGCCGTGTGACCTTTTGTAACAGCCCGACCCAAGAACAGAGGCAGGCACTATATCAGCACTGTATAAGGGACGAAACTACTCCAACAATAATTTTTAGAACCTATTCTTTTATTTTTTCCTCTTCTCTACTAATTATTTTATTGCTCAGTTATAACAACTAATTTAGAGAGTAATTAAACGAATTTATTTCTATAGAAAATTATAAATAAAGAAAAAAAATGTATGACAAACAAAAGTAACGTACACCAATGAATCCAATCGTTGATGTCATACTGCGCACCAGCGAGAGAATGATGATCTTATTCTCCTGAAAAAGGAGAAAATACATATATTTAAAAAAAAAACAAATTCACCCAATTCCTCTGTTCAGAGCAGTCGGTTGGTTTGCCCTTCTTCTCAAACTCTCATTTTTGAGTGGCAAGATAGTTCGGGTAAGCCATATAATTGCAGCAAGAAATTAACAAAGGAGATATTCCGAATCTCATGCCATTTCACAACTCGAACAATTTGAATCTCCCGCCCTTCCACTTCTCTCCATATTTGAATCTCCCGTCCTTCAACAACCGGACGGACCTTTCCCTGGAACGAGTCCACCGTCTCCACGGCGAGCACGGTGACCTCCGACCTGCCCTCGTTCACTTTCTTCGTGCCGAATCGCCGTCCGACTTCTTGTCTCAGACGGTTCACTTGCGCTGCATATGTCGCGATGATCGTGATCTGTGCAAAGTTTTTATTTTTTATTTGTTTAATTTTTTTATTTTTAGTAATTAATTAATTAATTAATTATTGCATATCCTTTAAGTTTAAAAAATTAAAATTATTTTACATACTTTAATCAGTCAAATTTATATTCATTTTAATTACGAACATTTTTTTCTAAAGATATCTGAGGGTTTCCCTCTATGTTAACGAGGGGAAAAAATAAAAAAAGAACAGAAATAAGTTAGAACATATATATATATATATATATATATATATATATATATATATATATATATATATAAACCACATACATCGTCCACAGTGTACTGCCTCTGTAGCAGGAGATACGAGGCGAGGTCAACGGCCATGCCAATTTCAGCGTCGTTGCTAAGAATAGAAGAAGTTTCGTCAGCAGACAGCGAGAGTTTAAAAGAGTGAGAGTGAGAGTGAGAGAGAAAGAGAGAGAGAGAGAGGATAGAGTGCGAGAGGAGAGAGAAAGGAGAGAGAGAGAGAGAGAGAGAGAGAGAGAGAGAGCCAGAGTTTAAGAGAGAAGAAAGGTTTTCCTTTATATATTTTTTAACCTTTTTCACTTCTCTAACCATTTTGCTTTCTTCATCAATTCTATGCACGCCAATTAAAAAAAGAAGTCAAAATAAGTGAAAACTACAAATTGCGCGTTCGTCAGATACAGATATCTTTGTGAATTAAATGACTAGCTCAATGGTTTTTTATTAGAGAAAATGGTCATAAATAGATAGATAATAAATAATGCAAATAATTCATTTACCAATGACTCGTATTGTCATAGGCGAGGGCCGTCTCGGGCTGCTTGTGCGCCCAGAAGAACATGTTCTTCGCCATCCCTTGCACGGCTGGATACTCGCGTACAGAATCAGCGTCCTTGAGTCTGAATTTTTGAATTTTTTTGCACATTTCTATAATCTTCTTCATTTTATTTCCTTTCTACCATTCTTCTTCTCTCAAATGTTTGTAATTTTATTTTGTCATGTTAATTACATGTTAAAAAACATTTTAGCACTCTAAAGAACTAAATTCCATAATTGCATTTGTATAATTTATTAATATAATATAGGAAAAAATATATTCCCTACTCCGGATAAAAGTATGGCTGGACGATCGTGGAAGTCAGCAGCGGCAGCATTCGATGCTGGAGAAGCAGAGTCGAGAAGGGCAGACCATTCTTGAGAAGCCGTTCGAACAGCGAGATCTCCAGGTTGTACATCGACGCGAGTTGATGGACGGCTCAAGGAGAAGATTTTAATTTAAATTTAAAAAAATAATAATAAAATTAAAGTTTTACGGTGCAAGTCAAGCGGAGATTTCAGAAGAAAAATGTGTCAAACAAGAAAAAAAAAAAATTCCACCTTAAGATCCTGCTATAATGGCTAGTGGCTCTCTAAATTGTCTCTCTCTCTCCATCTTCTCTCTCTCTCTGCCTCTCTCTCTCTCACTCTCGTCTCCCTCTCTCTCTCTCTCTTCTCTCTCTCAACCAACCGGTGCTCGGGCGCAGTTGCTGATGATCGCCGATAAAGATGGCCTGTCTCGTGCACGGCAGAAGCGAAGTGAGAAGATGAGCTTCGAGAACCTGAATATCAAAAAAATCAATACTTCATACGATATAATCCCATATTTCGCCGCTTCATTGGAATTAAATGCCGTTTTGGCCCGTTTTCATGCTAGGTACGAGCTGCTTGGAATCTGATAGCGCTGCTTGCAATTTTCGCTATTCCAATACAGTCATTAAGGCTAAAGTTATGGCCTTAAGGTTAATGCCTAAATGTTAAGGCCTAATGTTAAGGCCCTAAGCAGTGTTGATTGTGAAATAGGTCTGCCCCATGACAGCGTTGAACCCCCCCCCCCCAAAGCCCAAGCACAATCCTCACTTTTCCGTAATTCTTTCACTGTAAAACCCCCGGGCTGGCCATTTGGCCGTCAGTAACCCCCCCCCCCCCCGGCAAAAGTCGAAGGCAGGGGACTATTTCAGCACTGGCCCTAAGGTTAAGCCTCAAATTTAAGGCCTTGAGGATACGGCTTTAAGCTAAGGTGCCTAAGGTTCAAGGTAACGACCTTAAGGTTAAATCCCTAAGGATAAGGCCTTAAAGTCTCAAAAAACCCTCCCACGTTCACTGACCTCAGCTGCTTCTTCGACCACCAATACCGGGCAGCCGATCTGCGAGAGGAGCTTGCGGGCCTTCGCCGCGCAGTCGTCGTGGCTCCGATCACCTGAAAGTAGGGTGTCGGCTAATTTATGGAGAGAGAGAGAGAGAGATGGAGACGAGAGAGTGAGAGAGAGAAGGAGACGAGAGAGAGAGGAGAGATGAGACGAGAGAGAGAGAGAGAAGAGAGAGAGAGAGAAAGAGAGAGAGATAGCGCGAGAGAGAGAGAGAAACTTACCAGAGCCTTGCTGAGCACTTCTTCGTCCCGCTCGCGCAGTGCTGACATCATCTCTTCGCAGGCGTTCTTGTAATCGCGGAAGAGACGAGGAAGGCAGTGGCGGATGGCGGAGAGGGCGAGTTGCTGGAGAAGGAGAGATCAGAGAGAGTGAGAGAGAGACAGAGAGTGAGAGAAACAGAGATAGAGGGAGAGAGAGAGAATAACAGAAAGAGAACGAAAGGCAGATATTGGGATATAGAAGGGGAGAAAAGAGAGCAGAAAGAAAGAAAGAAAGAAAGAGGGAGGGAGAGAGAGACAGAGAGAGA
This sequence comes from Allodiplogaster sudhausi, assembly GCA_945643635.1. Lineage (NCBI taxonomy): Eukaryota > Metazoa > Nematoda > Chromadorea > Rhabditida > Diplogasteridae > Allodiplogaster > Allodiplogaster sudhausi. The sequence goes on along the minus strand of CALZFC010000006.1, from coordinate 4,656,509 downwards.
GGGAGAGAGAGCAAAGAAAGAGAGAGTGAGAGAGAGAGAGAGAGAGAGACAAAGAACGAATTCTCCACTCACCCTATAATAGCTGAACAGCTGGTGTCGTGCGGGCACAGTGAGCTGCCGAATGTCCTCCACAGCTAGAGCCTCTCGCGTGTCATGGGGCGGGCCTTAATTAATTATCGTTTTTTTTGTTCTCATTTTATTTAATCATTATTACATAAAAAAATTTCATTCGTTTATACTTATATAGTTATTTAAGATTTTATTCTAATCATATTTAGTTTTTATTTATAAAAAATATACTAGATTACATTAATTACAACGTTTTAATTCTCATTTTATTTACTTATTATTATATTTCACAAATTACTAGTTCATATTTATTTACTATATCTTTTATTATTTATTATTTATTTTTAATATAATTTATCAAAATAATTTTTTTTTCTAAAAAAAATCTCACATTGATTATATCCGTCATCGCCTCATGGAAGTCCCTCTCGATAATCGCATCGATTGCAATCTTAAATGATCTTTAAAGTCTGTTAATACCTCATTAAATGTTAAACAATATATCTACAACAAGATAAGATAATGTAACGAAATTAAATACAATAAATATATAGAATGGTTGATAGCAGAGTGATTCAGAGAAATTTGTTTAAGCTATATTTCTTTACTTCACAATATTACTTTTCTAAACCCATTTTTGTATAGTTTTGTTTGCAACCATAAATCCAGATTTTATAATTTGGTAAATATATTATAAAATTATTAAAAAAACGAAATATACCCAAGTCGGCTTGCAGTTCTGAATGACAATCAGCTTGCGACGAGCGTTCATCAAAACGGCCTGAAATTAAATATTAATTAAATCACAATTTTGTGGTTATTTTAAGTCACTAAAGCAAAATATTTTACAACTGAGTAGTGTGGGGTGATTGACTAATACAAAGACATAGGGGGAAAAGAGAGAGAGAGAGAGAGAGAGAGAGAGAGAGAGAGAAAAGAGAGTGAGAGAGAGAAAAAAGAGAAATCCGGATAAAAGAAATGAGTGAATCCAACAGTGGTGCAAGAGATGTCACGGCGTTGACTGAGTAATAGATAGATAGAGAGAGAGAGATAGGAGAGAGCGAGAGAGAGAGAGATAGAGAAAGGAAGAGAAGAGAGACAGGCAGGCATCAAGTGAGAGTCCGCTAACTTCGTTAACGGTTGCCTTGAACTCCGCCTCAATGTCCCACGCGCATTCCGTCTCGTAGATTCTCTCCACGATCGCCTCTTCCCTCGTCCTCGTCTCCTCTTCGATCTTGTCCGCGCGCACCTGGAAAAGATAAAATATAAATGTTTTTTTTTAATTTATTAAGAGTTTTTCTTCTTCTAAAAAAACTTTAATCCTCTGTAATTTAGAATTTTCTTCTTCTTGTTTCATTTTCGTCTTTTTAGGTAATAAAACAGAAAAAAAAATCATCTTTTTACACACACACACACACTCTAGCTCTAGGTTGGAATAAAAAAATATAATTCAATAAAAAATTATAAATTATAAAAACTTTTAGACCCAAAAAAGGCCCTCACATTAATGGCCTCAAACATCTTCGCGAGTTGCTCGTCTGTCATCTTCTCCACCTCAGCATCCTCGTCATCTTCTTCCATTCCTTCGTCTTCTTCTTCATCTCCCCAGATTGAGTCGCTGCAATCAAAACGGCCTCACAATTGTTTTTTTTTATTAATAGCTCATTTCATAGTATTCGAATCTCCCTCTCGCTTACAATTATTTTTGTGTACTCAACACCAAAATCCCGGAGGATGCAGCGCCTTTCAAATAAAAATAAGCTGTAATTCAGGTAAATTCGTCTAGTTTTATCCAGTTTTCCATTCCAATTTTGACAGAATCTCTGGCAAGAGTGATATCGATTCCTATTGCTGATCGCTCAAAAATATTCATCATGCGAAGATTGAGCGATATGCTCAACGTTTACGCAGCACAAAAAAAGACATCGCACCTCCCAAAAAACAAGGGTCCATATTTTTTTCATGCAAATTTCCCATTTATTTCGAATCCCGCGTTCGAAAATGGAAAATTCAAATCTCCCGCCGCCACAACCAACTGACGCGTCTCTCATCTCTTCGTCCGTATCCGATTCGTCGTCGTTGTGTCTCGTGCGTCTCCTGCCCGCACGCTCTCTCTTCTCCTCTCTCTTCCTCTCATTCTGCTCCTTCTTCGTCTCCTTCTTCTTGCCGCCGTTGTTCTTTCCGCCGGTGCCCGTCGTCTTCTCATGTTCCTTCTTAACAAATTTTTTTTCTTCCATTTATAATTATTTAAAAAATTATTCCCAATTCAAAATGTCTTTAAATTTAAAAATTAAAATTAAATCTCACCTTTTTCGTCATGTCAAAATTGCCCATGCCTGAAAAGGCATTCGATGAAGAGGAGGCTGTTCCGTTCGGATCAGAGCCATTCAGCTGAAGAAAATACAAAAAATTGCCATTTATTTTACATTTAAATAGATATGATATGAGAAATTCTGTATATTATATTCATGTGATATTTAAGTAAATATTTATTTTAAAAAAGACATTCCTTAAGTCACATATCAGTAGATTTTTTCTGTCTGATTTATAAGGCCCAAAAAGTATCGCGAAATGTTTTTTTTTACTCACATTCGTGTAGTCCTTATCCAAGAGCCAGCACACCATCTCCTCGTCACTCTGAAACAATTTGTTTTACCAATGTCAAATTCAGTAGAAGATATGCCTCTTTTATTTTATCAGCAAAAATAATAAATATTTCCGAGTTTTCTGCCATATCGCATCATATGAGCTCCTTAAATGTACCAGATATTCCATTTTGTTAATTTTTCAAAAGTACTATGTCAGCTTCTAGATATTACATTTTATTCAACTGTTAACCTAACCGAGGTCGTACTTCCACATTCGTATCCTTCAACCATGCACGCTACAGCAGCCTCTAATTCGCTTTTATACTTCGATAACGCAAAATTCGTCTTATTCTACCGTAACCCCAATTCGTTTTAGGCTACCGAAACCCATTCCTAACCCATAGTTACCGTAACCCATCCCTAACTCATAGTTACCGTAACCCATCTCTGTTCCCAAGGATAACGTATCCCCGCCCCCTCTCTAACCGATAGCGGATTGCCCTTGGTGTCGCGGAGCCGGCCGACGAACGAGCGCAACTGCATGTCGTGGTTGGTGTCCATGACTTGCCGGATGAAGCTTGAGCTCGGCACTTCTCCATTCAGTCCGCATCTCAGCGCCCTCGCCGACTTGCCGAGTGCCTTCGCGGTCGCTTCTTTCACTCTGCAAAGTGACGGGTGACGGAAGGATGGCGCATTGGTTAGCGTGCGATAAGGCTTACAGCCACTTTTTTTTTAAAAATCCTGGAGGATTTATATTTTTTTCTTTTTTTTGTGGTTGAAAATTCCCAATAACTTCCTTTCTTTTATTCTAAAAAAATTGTATATTTTTTCAAGCTCTTATTTCAATTTTAAAAAAAAATAAAAATTTAAAAAAAAAATCAATAATACCTCCGAGCCTTGCCGAGGTCAGCGCCCGAATTCGACTGATGAACGACTTCGCCGCGCCGTCGGCGAGCATCAAACTCCACGAGAGCATCTCGTCGAACGACATTGGCGCTAAAATGGATAAAAATTATTTATAATAAATTTTATAAGCATCAATTCTAAATTTTCCAAGCATTCATTCTTCAGAATAAATTTTTCTATTTTCTTCTAAATTTATATTTTCGTTGATTAACACCGTAAGTCCAAATGTTTATCTAGTTATCTTATTTTTTTATTTTATTTATATATATATATATATATATTATATATATATATATATATGCCTTTTCCACATAAATATATGCACTAATAAAAACAAAACTTTTTTCAGATAAAAATATTTATAGCCCCAATATACATTAATACTGACTCCAGTTAATGAGAGTCATTTGATTAATTAATTAATTAATTAATTACCAACCCCTTGAGTCGCTCACACTCGCATCGTGAGCCAAGTCGTACTACGAGTGGGAAGTAGTCCTGGCTGCCGTAGCTGCACTCGCATCTCGTCAAGATCTTTTCGAGAAACTGGTCGAGCGCCTGGATGCAAGGAGTGTATATATACATACATATATATATATATATATATATATATATATATATATACATATATATATATATACATATATATATATATATATATATATATATATATATATATATATATATACACATGTACATAAATATATATATATATATATATATATATATATATATATCTTAATTCCTCTAACCAGAGAAGTCTCACCAGAGAAGAACTTGACACGATTAAGTAGATAATCAACAAATTAATTTTAATTGATTACAGAATTTTTTACTACTTCCTGGATTAAGGAGTAAAATTTAGATTTTAATGCTATTACACCCATTAGACAGAAGAGCGAGAGAGAGAGAGAGAGAGTGAGAGAGTGAGAGATACTGATAGAACTGAGAAAGAAAGAGAGAACTAGATACGCTTTTGTAATTAATTAGAAATTAACTAATTATTATTTTATTTTGTTACAAATTATGTGCTTCCCTCCTAACCTGATTCGTGTACGTGACGATGAGGATGGGCTTCGTGATTCGCCAGCGAGTTCGATTCTCGAGGATCGTCATGATGATCTCGACGCCGATGTGCGTCTTGCCTATATTTGTTTCATTTATTTATTATTAATTTATTTACTTTTAATTAATTCACTAATTTATTTTATTACACTTTTTCCCGCCATCCGCGTATTATTGGCATACATTCATTTATTTATTAATACATTTTCATTATATATTTTTTATAGTAGGAAGCCATTAACTCACTAAATAAATAAGAAAGAAAAGTTTAAAAAAAATGATGGTCCCGCGCGGATGATCTCAAGTTTCAAAAAGTACCGTACCCGTGCCGGGTGGGCCCTGGATCATGGCGATCTCGCTCTTCAATGCTGTGCATATGGCTTTCTTCTGGGTTTCGTCCAGAAACTCAGGCGCGAACGAGTCCTCGAGATGGTCCAAGCGATACTCGGCACCGCGAATCGACACCTTGGACAGCACTGCAAAGGGAAGATTAATGAAGGAGAGAGAGGGAGAGAGAGGGGAGAGAGAGAGGAGAGAGAAAGAGAGAGGAGGGAGAGAGAGAGATGGAGAGAGAGAGGAGAGAGAGAGAAAGAGAGAGGAGAGAGGGAGAGAGAGAGGAGAGGACGGAGAGAGAGAGAGAAGAGCGTGAGAGAGAGAGAGTGGGATGGTGAGAGATCAAAACATACTCGACGGAGACGGGTGCATGTAGTCGAAGCGGTTTCCCATGTCCTGCTCCTCCTCTGTCCAGTAGCCTGCACGAGTAAATATTAAAAGAAACTTGATGACAATGCTTTATCCCAACACTTTACTTTCTGTTAAACACAGTTATTTTTTTCCTCTTAATTTTTTTTTTAAATTAAGAAAACAAACATTAAAAACTTAACAATCCCTCACCACTCTTGTCTCCTTCGCAGTGACGTTTTCGCTCGTCCTCTCGCTGCTTCTTGCATTTGTCATCGTATGACTTCTAGGCAAAAAAAAAAAACTTTTTTTTAGGACGGTGGCAAATGGCGAATTTATAAGTAGTAAAAATTTTTTTTTAGGAAGGCAGCCGGAAAATCCCTTAAAATGTCCACGCCCAAAAGCCCTTTACCTTAAAACAGAATGAAAAGGGCAGTTGCGAAATGGAGCACCCAGTCTTGTTTTTAGGCCTAAATCATGCGCTACCCCATCCATTTTTGATAGAGAAAAACTAGATTTTACATTACCCTCGGCTCCCAAAGGACCCCTAACCACAGTATTCTTTGTGGAAATCCTCGGGACACCCTTTTTCCATGACCCTAAAATACCCACACAAATAAAGAAAATACCCTGACCTCCTTCTGCTCCACTTCATCGCGCTGTTGCTCCGTTGTCGATGCCCTCATGAACGACGGCTGCCAAATGTCGGTCTTGCCATCCGCGAGGTACCTCTCAAACGCAATCGGATGCGAGCGATTCATCTTCTGCAAATAAACTTTTTTTTTGTTAAAAAAAATTTTCCATTAATAAATTTCTTTGAATATAAAATAAATAAATAAATGCATGAATAAAAAATTGTGTGTATTTTGCACTGTTTTAATTTTTTCGTTAAAGACTTCTTTTTCTTTACATAAATTTTCTTGAATAAAAATTTAATGAATTTTTAATTCGTATTTTGAATCGCAAAATGATAGTATAGTTAAATCTTTTACTTATTTAAAATATGTTTTATTCATTAAAAACCTTCATCGTCTTGAGGACGTGATGGTAGGCTTCAAAGTAGGAAGAGGGCTCCGCCAGGAAGTACTCTCCACCGAGCAGTGGTCGCCCACGAAGAGGGCCTTCCTCCTTTGAAGAAGAAAAAATTACTCTAATAATTTTCTTTAGATTTTTACAAAAGTTTTTACAATTTAATTCGATAGAAAGTTTTTTTGGCTAAGATAACAAAATACACTAGTAACTTTTTTCTACCCAATAAAAACTACTAATAACTAACTATATACTATCAAGTTATTAATGCCATAAATAAATAAAAATGAAAATACCTTTGCTTCCCTTTGCTTCGCCACTTCAGTATCTTCCAGGGACTCGTCAAAGAAGTGGACGCCGAGCTTTCCAAACTTCTCCTGAAACAGAAAGGATAGCTTTCATCCTCTTCTCCGGGATTTTTTTTTTTTGCTTTTCTTATTTTTTTTAAATAGATTATTATATTAGTTGATATATGGGAAATCACCGCCAAACAAGAATGATTCAAAGAGGCTCTCAATAGAAAACTTTTTTCAGTTTGCTGTTCAAAAAGGTTCAAAATATCTATTGTTTTAATATTATATATATATACAGTCAATGTAGAGTGTTTTATGGCATATAATTATTATTATTTAATAGTTCTACAGTACCAGCATGACGTCGATCCTCTCCACGATAAGGGCAATTTTGAAGTCCTTCTGGAAATTGTCGATCGACAACACGACGACTTGTCCGAAGCGGAGTTGCTTGCCGAGGTCGATGGTGCGCAGTTCGATTTGCTGGAAATCAGATCATTCATAATATTCCTTTTTTAAACCACCAGATTTCCTATATACAAAAAAAAAAGATGGAAATAAAACGAAAATGTTTCATTTTATATATTTCATAAAAATACAAAATGGATTTTCTTACTTTTTATATTCGTTTATTTCGGACTGAACACATCACCACATAAAGAGTTCTCCTTACCGGATTATCAGATATCTCATCGTTTCGCCAGTCTGCACTCGCACCTGTAATCAAATTTCGCTGGACAGTTAATTTTATATATACTTACTTATTTAAATCATATAATTAATTTTTTTGATTTATAAAAGTTCAGGCATGCTCCATCGCAGTTTATTATTTTACTTACAATTTCATTTTTCCACCACATTTTACACGATTTAAATATTTTAAGCACCCCCCCCCCCCTTTTTTTACCTGCGCTCCTCCAACAACGACCTTCTGCAGAACGACCAGATCAGGGCGATGGTCACCGGGAAGCGGCATCTTGTTCCTAGAGTCTGTGGAGAGCAGATATTTATTAAACTGTGGGATTAATACACTTATCATTAATTATTTGAAATTTTTTAAAATTTAAAATCCAAAATACTAAAACCCAGCCCACTTCCGATCCGCTGATTCCTGGCAAGCCCGCCCGTTTCGATGTAGCTCTTGAGGCCGTCTCGGAGCGGACTGATCATGTCCTCGCGCAGAAGGCGGAACTGCACATCAAGATAGTGCTCGGCGTCTTCGTACTTGGACGTGCCGTCCACGAGGGCGCGTCGGATGTATGGCTTCTCTGTGGAAAGGAGGAGAGGAATGATAGGGAGGAGAGAGATGGAGAGAGAGAGAGAGAGAGAGAGAGAGAGAGAGAGAGAATGGAAAGGGGAGGAGAGGAGAGCGTGAGAGACTGTCAGAGAGATGAGACAGGGAGAAAGCGAATGATGAGAGAGGAAGATGAGAGGTAGAGAGAGAGAGTGAGAGAGGAAGAGAGAGAAAGAGAGAGAGAGAGAGAGAGAGAGAGAGAGATAGAGAGAGAGATAGGGAGAGAGAAAGAGAAGAGAGAGAGAAAGAGAGAGAGAGAGAAAGAGAGAGAGAGAGAAAGAGAGAGAGAGAGAAAGAGAGAGAGAGAGAAAGAGTGAGAGAGAAAGAGAGAGCGAGGGAGATAGAGAGAGCGAAAGAGAGAGAGAAAGAGAGAGAGAGAAAGAGAGAGAGTGAGAGAGAGAAAGAGAGAGCGAGGGAGATAGAGAGAGAGAGAGAGAGAGAGAGAGAGAGAGAACTAGCGTACTCGGCTTGTAGAGATCCTCGACGACAGGCCGGTCTGGAAGGGCGCGGAAAGAGCATGGCGGCTCGCACTCTTCTGACTCCTGAAATTGTTAGGAAATGCTTATTGCAACGTCAATCTAATGCCGAGTATATTTATTTTCTTAATTTACCCAACTTTAAAAAAAAATTCCCTCCTCATAGCTTACCTATTTATCACTATAATTTGCGTGCCTATCGCATCCTTGCCTTTTCCAGTTATTGTTGATAAAAAATTTTGGAACACAAATAACTTTTTTTATGATTAAATATCCCTGGAAACCCAAAAGCCACTGGGCGAGCAAGACCTGTAACAATTTGAACAGAAATAAATTTACTTTCCTGCTGCCTCCCACAATCCCTTCCTATTATACTACCTGGTAGAGCTTCTGGTGGTACTCTTTCTCTTCCTTGTGCTTCTGAATCGAAGAGATGCGAGCAGCTTCGCGGGCCTGAGAGCGAGATTATTAAGATTTTCATATTTGGAAAATTATAGTAAATAACTAAATAGATTAAAAAAAAAAAGCATGTACTAGCCTAGGCCCCCAAATACCAATAGCAGAGCAATAAACTGAACTGTGTTGCTCTGAATATAATTTAATTTCTAAAAAGTGCTCTGGACGGGTAGGCGGAGCTTATAGCTCTGGACGGGTAGGCGGAGCTTACTCATCTGTACGGGTGGGCGGAGCTTAATCCCAAACTGACCTGTGCCTCTCTCTGAGCTGCCATCGCCTTTTCGTCTTCTTCCTTCTCCCGTCGTCTCCTCTCCTGGTATTCTCTGTGTCTCCTCTCCTCTTCCTGAAGTCTCACTCTCTCCATCTCCTCCTCCTCTCTCCTGATCTCCTCTTCTCTTCTCATTCTCTCCTCCTCTTCCTCTCTGCGTCTCTGCTCTCTCCAGTATCTCTCCTCTTCCCCTCCTTCTCTAGCATCTTTCGTACGTATTCCTCGTCATCGCTGTCTGCCTGCTCGCGCCACTAAATGTGAAATATTCTACTTTCCAACTTTGTTCTCTTCTTCTTTTAAAAATATAGTTTTGCTTAACAGAGTATAAATGATATCGATAATTAATATTTCAATTGCTACAGTTTCGAGTTATTTTTTAGATTTTAAATATATTAATTTAGCTAATCTTTTTGTATTTCTTTTCATTAATATATACCGTACCTCATTCCACTTGCCGGCAACATTTCCGTTTCCGTTCACGTGTCGATGGGGCGGTTCCGCGTGGGATACCGAAGGAGCAGCTTGCTGCGATCTTTCCGTCTAAATCACTGTCAACTGGTGCGTAACACAGGGAATAGAGCCGGGCTTGGGATCCGGAGAGATCAAGAAGGGGGAGGGGGTGTGAAAACAGGAATTGTGCTTATAAATGTGGCTCCGGGTATGGTTCCGGAAAGGCACCACAAATTCTTCAGCACTGTTCTGTAAAACAGAAGGTCCCTTACTAACCAAGGCCTAAATTAGCAATCGTTCGTTATCTTTATTTTTTTTAAATAATAGTCTTGGCATATATATATATATATTTACTTAAAAAAAAGTCTTTAAAAAACTCTAAAAAATTTAATAAACCTTCAATTAAAGAAAGCAAAAAAAAAATATTGCAACGAACCGGCAGAATTGAATCGATTCGTGCAGCAAAGCACTCGGCAGGTCGGCTCTGGAAAAATGGATTTTTTTTTCACCTATACTTCTTAATTACTTATTAACCCTCTCCCCTTTATAGAATTTTTCTAGTAGAAACATATACAAATAGAAATATTTAATTTCTATTAAGATATTAAGGCAATGCACCGTAATTACTATTAAACCTTTCCCCTTTATAGAATCATTTTATAGAAACATACAAATAGAAATATTTCATTTCTAAAAAGATATTAAGACAATATAATTACTTATTAATCCTTTCCCCTTTATAGAATCATTTTATAGAAACATATACAAATAGAAATATTTCATTTCTAAAATTATATTAAGCCAATATACCGTAACGAACGACAGCTTCTGGATGAATTCGGCCTTCTTCTCCGGTCCGAGATACTCCCAGAATTCAAAGGGAAGTCCAAGAACAGTCTTCTCAAATTCGACGTAAACTTCGGCCTGTGAAAAAGAACGCAATGAAATCTCCTTTAAATCGAGAGAGGAATGCTCGGTACCAAGGTTTGTGTGTTGCGAGATAATGAAACTAATAAGTTTGCAGCAGAAACAACAGCTCAATAGTCCCTTCGCAATATTACACTTTGTTGAAGATCTCCTGATAAGTTAGATATAATCTTCTCTGATGACAGACCACCGTAATCTTCTTCTCTGTAGATAGAATATCGTAATCCTCCCAACTGATAGACTACCGCAATATCCCCTTCTCTTCAACTGATACTACTGTAATCAGGGCAAAAAAAAGGATGGTCGGGGTTACCCCAAAAGTGGGTGGGGTCAGTAGGGGTCTTTTGGGCGCCAAAAGGAAGGTAGGGTATGTAGAACTTAATTTTTTAAATCAAAAACTGTATGGGGTAGTGCCTGATTAAAAGAAAAAACAGGGTGGTGGTTGCTCCGTTTCGGACCGGCCTTTTTAACCATGACTGTAATCTTCACTGCAGATGGAGTACACTGACGTAATCTTCAACTGTTCATAGACTACCAGAACTAACAATGTCAGCGGTGACAGCATCGTAGATGGCAATGCTGGAGAAGACTTGGAGGAGAGTTTCGATCGCTCGGCACAGCTCGTGCTTGCTCTTCTCGGTCAGAGCGGAGAACTGCTGCTCAACGAGCATTCGAATGGTCGACGTGAAGACGGCGGAGATCAGGCTGGAGAAGGGAGAATGAAAGTAGGCAAAAGATGAGTTAGAGAGACTAAGAGAAGAGGGAGAGAGAGAGAGAGACAGAGAGAGAGGGAGAGAGAGAGAGAAAGAGAGAGAGAGCGAGGAAAGAGGAGAGAGCGAGGAAAGAGGAGGTACTGACTGCAAGAAGAATGCTGCTTTTCTACTTCCATCTTAATACTAAGGAGATCAAAATCGTTAAAAGACAATCCCGCTCTGTGATATAATAAATCACGACGCTCAAATCCACCGGGAAGCCGATAAAGATGGCTTAGACGAGAGCGAGGGATAGATAGAGAGAGATAGGGATAGGAAGAGAGAGAGAGAGAGAGACAAGGAGAGAAACCAAGAGAGGTAGAAACGACAGAGAGGACGACAAAGAGAGAGCGAGAGAGCGAGAGAGAGAGAGAGAGAGAGAGAGAGAGAGAAAGAGAGACTCACCCCGAGTCTCTGGTCATTTTGATGAGCGCCAGCTTCGTCTCATCTCTCGGCTCGACATCCACTGCATCTGCGATAAGCTGGAGGAGTGCTTCGTTGTACGTGCGCTTCGCAAAGAATGGCGGAGTGAAGAGGCGGTCAATGTCCATGTTGAACCACATGTCGTCGGCCTCAAGAATATTATTATAATATATTAACAGCAATTTTATGTGTTTTATTAAATATTATTATAATTACTTATTTAATTGACCAACAACTATAACAATAACAACCAGAAGAAGAAGCTGACCAATCCGTCAAGGAGTGCAGGGTCTTGTTCAATCCTCTCAAAGGCATCGATGACATCGTCAGCCGTGAGAACTCGTCTTCTGTAGCTCTCCTCTTCGTCTCTTCCTCTCTCTGCTTCTCTTCCTCTCTCTTCGTCTCTTCCTCTCTCCGCTTCTCTGCCTCTCTCTGCATCTCTGCCTCTTTCTTCTCCTCGTCCCCTCTCTGCTTCTCTTCCTCCTGCCATTGGAGTCATTCTCTCATCCACGTCCTCTTCTTCGTCTGGCCTTCTTCCATTCAGCTGGCCTTCATAAGGAGGCAGGCTGCGACCGGTCCAAGGATCCGCTGGAATTTTTTTTTTGAAGATTCCATTAATCCTAAATCATTTAAAGCATACACTGGAAAGCAATATACATATATATATATATATATATATATATTTTTTTAAAGATTCCATCAATGCTAAATCATTTTCGACATAATCTGGAATATATTAATTTTGTTTAATTACTAAACTAACACTAAATTATCAATAATATAATCAAAAAAATAATATCCAACGCTAAAACAAATTCGTCATTTAGCAAATGATGAATTTTTCTAGAAAAGAGGTGATCTAATCCATTTGGACATGTAATTTATCATTTCTAGCACAGCTATTACTTTTTAAAGAGAAAAATCTTCTTCAAATACTATGGAAAAGAATATCCAATAGTGCCCAAATCTAAAGGAGAAAAAAAATGAATCCTCATTTCCTCCCCCCCCCCTCCAAATAACTCACTCGAGCCCCTGGAAGTGTTCAGCAGTGCCGCCGGCTCCTGTTCGTCGACGTAACTCCTCAGCTGCGGAGGAGTGTGTGCAGCGGTCGCATCCATCCTTCCCAGGTGCTCGACTGAAATGTCGTGGTTTTTTTTATTTTTTAACAACATTTTATAAATATAATATTAAAATTAAAACTAAACATTAATCGTTTACAATCTACCTGCAGACAAGTAGCTTAATGAAAAACTAAAAAAATAAAAAAATAAAAATAAAAAATTAAGAGCCTTACTATCGGTTCCATAATGAAAAGCTCCTTCTTTAAATAACAAAAAAATAATAAGAAGCAAACAAAACGTACAAATCTCCTGGTCTTCCACAGTTGGCAATGGCGTTCTGAAATACTTTTGTTAATTATTTATTGACCAAGTTCAATTTACTCCCTTTCGTTCTTTTGGCATTATTTGTTGCATCTTTTCAAGTGTCCTCTTCTTTTTTAATAATAAGAAAAAAAAAACAGCTTTGGCATTATGCCAAAAGGTGGCGTGACTCTGTACTGACATGCTTGAAGACGCCGAGGATGATGGGAGCGGGGGAAGAAGATCACCAGCTGGCAGCTCATCGACATTCTCCACTGGGTCGACTTCGCAGATCATCTGGGCAAGGCTTGCTGCCGGCTCTCTTATGGAAGACCACTGACGTCCTCCTTGAGAGAGAGAGAGAGAGAGAGAGAGAGAGAGAGAGAGAGAAAGACATACAATGCAGGAGTGAGAAGAAGATAGATCGAGAGAACTAGAGAAAGAGAGAGAGAGAGAGATGAGAGAAGCAGAGAGAGAGAGAGAGAGAGATGAGAGAAGCAGAGAAAGACACAAAACCCACTGATGACTGCGAGCATCTCGGACGCCTGGACGTAGAAGAGGAAGGTGCTCTGCTCAAAGCGCCCAATCATGACGTCATGAAGGTCTTCTCGCATTACTTAAATGTCACTTTTTATGTAAATAAAAAAATACTTTTCTTTACAACACGTAATTCATTTCTTTCTAGTCATTTAAAATAAATTCATCTAAGCATTTTTATTTTTAATAACGGTTTAAAAAAGAAAATAAATGTGTACAACATGTTTCATGCATTTATTATATGATAATAAATTCACCGCATTCTAAAAAAAACCCTGTCTTCAACTAGTTTCATTCATGACTAGTCATATGAATGAGACGACCGCATAACTCTGATCGGTCCATGAGGAAGAGAAGGGAATAACATGCCCCCCCCCCTTTATATCATGTAATTCATTTATTTATACCCATTTTTGTTTTTGCATACATTCAGCTAATCATTTTAATATTTAATAATGGCTATAAAAGGAACCCCTGCTAAATCAATATTCACTTTTACACAGGGGAAAAAGTGGGTCCGAACCGGACAACCCATGCAATTTATGAGAGCCTAAAATTCAAATTTTAGGCTTATCCACAATGTCTTTTTCGAAAAAAATTACCTTTTGGGCTTACCCACCCTTTTTCGAGGCTTTCGGGGGTCTTAGGCCACCCACTATCGGTAGGAACCTTTTTTTGGGCTTACCCACCCTTTTTTCGAGGCCGTCGGAAGTCTTACACCCACCCACTTTTACAAAACAAGTCTAGTTCATGAATTAGACCACCGCATACTCTGATCGTCGATGAGGTAGAGAAGGGCAAAGCATGGCCCTTTTAATATCATCTAATTCATGTATTTACACCCGTTTCTGTTTGCATAAATTCAGCTAGTCATTTTAATATTTAATTATGGCTATAAAAGGAACCCCTGCTAAATCAATATTCACGCTGTTAATATGAATCGTACTCTGATCGTCGATGAGGAAGAGAAGGGCAAAGCATGGCCCCTGCTCTGGTGCGGGCACTCGCTCGAGCACAGCCGAAACACGAGCGACTGCCTGTGTATGAACGAGTATTCATTTATTTTCTTCTTTTCATTCTTAAATAATTTATATTACTTTATACTTTGTTAGACTCAAAATGCTCTATTCATTTATTTTCTTCTTTTCATTCTTAAATAATTAACATTACTTTATATTGTGTTAGACTCAAAATATTCTATTTTCCAGACCATGAAAAAGAATGCGTGCACGGGCATTTATTTATTTTCTTTTTTCTCTTAATTAGTATAAATTCATCTAATTTTATATTTAGTTAGACTCATTTTTCACGATTTTCCAGGTAACGAAAAAAAAGGAAAAAGAATTGTACTAAAACATACAACTGTTTTTTTTATTTATCTACGCTATTACTCTTAAGACTTGTTAATGACGTTATTTCATTTATAAAATTATTAAATAATAATGACACTAAGCCAATTTACGGCCCCAAGTACCAACCCAATTTACGGCCCCAAGTACCAACCCAATTTACGGCCCCAAGTACCAACCTGCTCAATGTCACCATTCTCCACGACGATTGGCTGCACGAAAGGTACTCGCTGAAGGATGACTCCGTTGCGTGCGAGGTGGTTCGAAAAGTGGCCAATGTAGTCCCTGGAAGAGCAGAAAGAAGGGTTTAAAAACGCACCCTTCTATTTTAAGTTAGGGTCTACCTGCAGCCATAACCCACACAAACTTTGAGATATAATTTCGTTTCTTTTTCTCCCCACATTGCTTTCAGTGTATCCAGCTACCTGTCCTACCACTGGGTTATAAGAACCAAACATTGCGGACTCCAAAACCAAGCAGTCGACAGTCGCATTGGTTCATTGCATGCATGCTGATCTCCAGCGAAATATATAGAAATTTTAATTTATATTTTCCGGCCCGCACTTCCATTTGGTTTTGGGGAAGATATATATTCAACACCGTTCAATAGTAGTAAAATTCAATTTTAACAATCAATACCCGAACCTACTTTCTAGAACTCCCGAAATATTCTTCAGTGCCCTTAAAGGAGCGCGAAACTCTATCGTATTCTATATGAATTTTCCAGACCCTCGCTAACAGGTCAGCCAAATTGTGCGAAATCACGGTTGAGTTTCGGCTCGTTTAACCGAGCAGTTCATTACTCTTTCAAAATGGAAAGGCACTGAACAACAGGAATACTATGTAACAATCTGATTGATAGTAATGAAATAGCTTCAGAGCCACGGGATCTTTCTTTTTTTCCGGCAATTTGCATCACAAAAACAACCGACAATTTGAGCCAGAAAAAAGGAGAACTATTTTTTAAATAACTTGTCTCACCCACGGGAACAACGATGCTTCATCATTAACCCTGCCATTATTACCACTAGCTCTGCAAAGTAACAAAGCTATTTTAGTCAGCACCGCATTCAAGATTTTATGGTAATGAACGGGAGGTGAGAACGATCTTCTAAAGAATAGAAGTAATCAATGTTTGAATTTCGCTTATTTTATCACAATACAATATAGAGCCTCATGAAAGAAACCTGTGGCAAGTTTCAACAAAATCATACTTTTTGGGTAAACATTCTAGGCCTTGGGTTTCTAGGAGTTCCGAAATAGTACCAGAAACCTTTCTTAAATGAAACGAATGCAATGAGCTGCACAGAAAAGAAGAAAACAAACCACACGGGCTCTTTTTTTCTTCTAAGGTGACATGATCAGCTCATGATGACAATCAGCACAAAAGTATAATACTCTTCGTGAGAATTACACAGCTCTTTGCGTTGTCAGGTATACGATTAAAGTAGGCGAATAGCAGACGATTAACAGAAAATCATTCACAAATTCCTCAGCAGTTCGAGTCACGAAAGCAAGAAGACATCCATTCCAGAAGGAATACAAATGCATGAATTCCGCTTTCATCAAAAGAACCTTGTCAAGAAACCCGAGCGAATGTGGACATTTCTCAAAGGACTCTTTACGAGTTCGTCAACAACTTCATGCGCCTTGACTTGGCAACATTAACTTACAATTCCCATGACAATTCACAAGTAAAATTGAGAAATATCTCTCAGCCACAAATATTCCACCCATTTTCGTTGTTCAAGCAACATTTTGGTCAAGTTTCTAATATTATTTTCAGTCATGCTCACACAATCATCCCAGCCTTTGACCCCTTTCAGCACGATTTTACTAACACAAACAAAAACCAACATCATTTCGGTCTCGTGCCGCGGAAAGAATGCACTACCGAAGCGGAGGATGAACCACTGGCGGAGGAGCGCGTTCCTTTGCCTGCTGCCGCGGCTGCTTCCGGAAGACAAGGAAGCGCTCATGGCGCCGTCGTCTAGCAATATGGCCGCCGCGTCCAAGGCACTAGCCGCCCAATCCAGAAAGAGCGAGCGGTCTGCTTACCCAACGAGGCGGCTTCGGTCTGGGCCTGGAAGGTCGAGGAAAAGTAGAATTTATATTCATTGGGGGCAAATACTTTATAATTAATAAGAAATAATCAAAGTAAAATCGACAACACGCCACGCCGCGCCGCGCAAAAACACAAGTGAAATGGCAACCGCCGCACGAGAAATTGTTAAATCGCGAAAATGCACCCATCCACGACTCGGAACCGTCGCCCACGCACGCAAAATTCATCCGGTACACGCACTAAAAAGAGGCGAGTAAAGTGTAAACAATAAAAGCAAGCTATTTCAGTTGCTTTAGTTATGTTTTTGTTTTCTTACCCAATAATTAAATAAACAAAGATGACACGAGCATTATAACAGAATGCGAGAGCAGCACGTAGGCAGTGTGGGGTTTATAACAAAAGATTCAGTAAAAGGAGACGGCGCAACCTTCAACGGCCAATAGTACGAAAATAATCGTTCAAGGTTTCTATAGCTAGAAGACAAGAATGAAATTATGTGCTGTTGTATGATGACAAGCTCACTCTGTAGCTTTCCTTCTCATTATCTGTAGGCCTCTAACCTCTCTCTCTCTCTCTCTCTCTCTCTCGCTCTCTCTCTCTCTCATTAGGGCAAATACATTAATTAATAAGAAATAAACAAAGTAAAATCATCAACACGCCGCGCCGCGCAAGCACAAGTGAAATGGCCAACCCGCAACCAGAAAAATCGCGAAAATGGAACCAGTCGAACACTCGGAAAGGTCGCCCACACACACACAAATTCATACTGTACGCGCACCGAAAAGAAGCGATTGTGTAAGTAACAAGTTGGGATATTTTGAATGGCTTTGGATATGTTTTAGCTTTCTTTCCAAATGTTTTTTTTTTTTTTTTTCCAAAGAATGAAAGAAAAGCAGATAACACGAGCATTATTATAGAACACGATAGTAAGCAGCGGGGTTAATAACAAAAAAGGAGAACGAGCAAACTTCAATGTCGATCAGTGCGACAATAATTATTCAAAAATTCTACAGCTAGAGAAGACGAGAATTGTCCTTATCGACTCTGTACCAGAGGTGCAAAGTGGCCGGCCGGCCCAAAATTCCAGGGCCCGGGGCCGGGCCGGGCCGGGCCCAAGAAAAGTGTGGCCGGCCCGTAGGCCCGGTTGGGCCCGTTTCCCTCGTTGGTGTGCCAGATGGTGCACTGGTGAATGAATTATAATTGCACTAGTGGATATCTTGAAGTCAGAATTCCAAATTGGCAGCATGAAAGTGCGCGGGAATTCTTTTAGCATTACTCCGTAAAATTCATTCTGTTGTTATTTTATGTTATCTTTGTAAGTTTAATATAAAATTATTTCAGGCTTACGATGTCAGAGGCGGTTAGCGAGACTGACGAGCTACCGGAAGAAGACCAAAGGATTCTAAAGAGAATTTTCGGTAAGATGTCTTCACTTTATTAAATAAGGATGATTTCATTTTCTCACATTATTTGGGCATCTTGAGTTATTCTGGTGATTTTATTTACTCTTATTATTTAGGTAAGCAATTTGGAACCGAGACTTACTCCAAAGAGCAGATTCAGCTACTCGCAAATGCGCATCATGAACGTCTTCTCAAGCGAGAGTACCTCTTCTTTCGAAAGCGGAAGAAGGGAGAAGACGACTCCATCGTGAACATTCACTACTCCTGGCATGGACAAGAAGCTAGCGCTTCCGCTACACAGCTTCTGATGTGCACGCGTTGCGTGGTTGTGATGACAGGCGGCGTAAACGTTAGGTATTCTTTTTTTTTCGAAAACTGCTTTTGGAGCTGAAGGGAGCAGAGAGAGTGTATATCATTTTCAGTCGGCACCAAGAGAAGTGTTCTGCGAAGAAATCGAAGAAAGCGGAAAGTGCATCTGGATCGCAGAGGAGAATTGATGGATTCATGGCAAGTGTCAGCGTCCAAGGCACTCTCGAGGAACAACAGCAGATCTCGACAGTCATGGCGAAGTGGGTGGCTACGAGCTCGCGGCCATTCTCTATCGCGGAAGATAGCGGCTTGAAGGAACTGATATCAGTCGCACTGCGGATTGGGTTAGGCTCGTTTGAAAATAATTTGTTCTTCTTCACGTTTTTTGAATGTTTCATCATTCAGTGCCAGACGTCGTAACGTGGACAATTTGGATGTATCGAGCATCATTCCGACTCGGCAGACGGTGACGAATCGGTTGAACACCCTTCAATCCGATCTTCTTGCGAAATCTGGAGCAGAAGTCGTAAATCATTTGGCAACAGTTGGTGGAGCATTCTCTGCTGACTACGGAAAAAGAAAGGACGACTATCTGACTCTTGTCGTACACGTGGTTTACAACTGGTTAGCTTCCTCAATGTATTGCCGTGATATTAAATATCTAATGTTTATTCACTTTTAGGCGATACTACAGCATTCATGCTGCAATGAGGCGATGTGACGTAGCAAGAAAGGACAACGTGCAAGTCTGGACCGATATCGTGCAGGCGGGAAAGTCATTCGGCTTGACAGACGCGATTCTTCGTCAGATCTTCAGTGCATCCGATGAAGGCTCCAACATTACGAAAGCGCTTCGTTTAAACAATAAAAAAAGTGAGGAATATGCATCTTTTTACTATCATTTTCTTCTTTCCTTTTATTCAGATGTTAACTGCATCTGCCATGTGGCCAACAATCTCTGCAAGCGGACCTTCAGTCCATACAAGGATCGAAGAGGTCTTCTCTTCGAGAACGACCTCACGGATGAAGATAAGAGTCTGGTACAGCGATACAGGCGGCTCCTCAGTGAATTGAAGCTGGTTGTCAATGGAATCCGGGGCAGTGAAGTCGGCCAGTCACTCCGAAGGCAGCTTCCTCTTGAAGTCGAGACAAGATGGCTCTCCAAGCTCCGCTCTGCTAAGGCATTTCGTGAGTGTGCAGACGAGCTCTACAAGTACAAGGATCGCGGAAAGTTACCTGAGGTACACTGAGAATATATAGAAATAGCATGTAGCAACCTTCATTTTTTTTCCAGAACGTCAAACAAGGCCTACGCTACCTCTACGACCACAGCTCAGATTTCGATGATGTCTACAACATTCTCCTTCAGTTCGAGGAATTTGTACAGTTTTTCCAGGTACGGAAAACATATTTCCAAATTACCGTACCACATTTTCAAATTCTGAACATTATTTAGAGAGATACGGCAGTGATCTACGAGGTCTGGCCCAGATGGAATGAACTGAAGGAATTGTCATGACTTCTGATTCCTCGATGCAGACCTCTTTGGCCCGAAGTGCATACAAATGCATGTTGCGAAAAGAAGACGACGGTGTCATCTCCATGTTCCATAAGATGGCCACATTCCTGCATCCAAAGAGGCGACAATTGCGTCGACTCGCTGATGAAGCCGAACGCCGTGAGGTCATCATGATGCTGAAGGAGTTGGTCTGTGAGGTGGAAGGAGGGAACGATGGTGCGTCACAACCGAAGGCTCCCAAGCTCCCGAGAACGGACTATGACGACCTCGATGATTCTGGCGGCAACGTGGCTACTGAGGTTGATTCTTATCTGAATGCCACCTTCAATTTCCTTGATCCTTCTGGAAACCCACATGACAACCCTCTTATCGCATGGAAGGAGCGTGCACCTGACTTCCCCGTTCTGTCCCGAGTAGTACAACAGATCTATTCCATTCCTGCTTCTACAGCAACTGCAGAACGCTCATTCTCGGACTTGCGAAATCTTGTCCCCGACAAGCGTGAGTCACTCAGTGCTGAGTCTGTTTTCAAGTCCCTCATCATCCGTTCTCTTATGAAGTTCGAAGCGGCTTTGAATTCCCGTTAATAACATTTTGAATGCTTTATTTTCTGTTATATTTCAATTTTTTTTCGAATTTTTGAAAATCGGGCTCAAACGGGCCCACGGGCCGGGCCGGGCCGGGCCGGGCCTAAAATTCTAGGGCCCGGAAATGGATCGGGCCGGGCTGGCCGAGTCCTTGGGCCCGACGGGCCGGGCCGGCCCAAAATTTTTGGGCCCGTTAGCACCTCTGCTCTGTACATGTCCTTCGCATTTTTTTGTCTGGCTCCTATCTCTATATATCTACATCTCTCTCTCTCCCTCTCTCTCTGCCTCTCGCTCTCTCTCTCTCTCTCTCTCTCTTTCTGCACCTTTGCCTCTTTCTCTCTCTCCGCCTCTCTCGCTCTCTCGCTGCCTCTTTCTCTTTTTCGCCCTCTCTCTCAGTCGCCTTCTTCCTCACTCAGCGAGTCATTCGAATAGCCACGCTCTCTTTGAAGTCTCTACCGGGATGCCAAATAATCCAGGTGCTAATTGCGCACGTCCGCACCACGGCGCGATGCACCTAGAGTTACTCATGTCAATCTAACAAATCTACTCTGGATGACCAGTACTGTCTCTTCAGTGCTGAACACTGCCGCTGACATGAGACATGTCATGATGGAAAATAAATACTGCATTTCCTGATTCAGAATATAAAATAAAAGCGTTAGCCAAAGAAACAAAAGCCAAATTGGTCGCTTCATTTTCTCTTATGCACTTTTTCTCTGATCCTCTCCCATTTTATCTCTCTTTCTCTCTCTCTCTCTCCGGCAATCCCTCTCCTCTCGTCCACTCACCAACGCTCTCTCTCTCTCTCTCTGTCTCTTTCTCTCTCTCTGTGTCTCTCTCTTTGACTCTTGCTCTCTCTCTCTCTCTCTCTCTCTCTCTCTCTCTCTATATATATATATATCTCTCTCTGCATTCTTTCACCTTTCTCCCCGCACTCTCATGAGAAAGTAACACCTTGAATAGTTCAACTCGCAGAGACGACTCCGAATATTCACATAAGATCGTGGAAGAATTAATATTCTTTAATCTCGTATAATTAGCCAGCAACAACAACAGCCATGAAGCGTATAAATGATTATACAACCAAAGTAACATCTCAAACGAGGAACTGGCTTTCCTTCTATAGACATCCGCAACCTTTGCGATGTCTGAGGAAAATAGAGAAATCATTTCCTCCATCCATTTTCTTCTTAATCGTACGATGATATTCCGCTTGGCTCAATTACCCAAAAAGTGTGCTCAAATTAAGTTGGGTAGAATTATAAAACATAAAATTGACTCGCTTAATTGAAAACGAAAGAGGCTATACTTCCTCTTCTTTTTCTACAGTAATTATTAAACCTTGACTCTAACAGATTGAAATTGCTGCCTGGACTAGTGGAAAGAAACGCGCTTCCGAAGAAAAGTGCTGCCAAAGAAAAATAAAATTACAAACAATATAAGTAACATGTCGGCATGAAATGAGTTGTTCCGGATATAGAAACAGGTAGAGAGGGAAGGAGAGAGAGGCAGAGAAAGAGACAAATGGAAAAGCGGGACATAGATAGAGTGAGAGTGAGAGAGAGAGAGAGAGAGAGAGAGGAGCATGAATAATCCGAGATCAGAACCACGGCACAAATCGAGTGGGGCGCAAAGAGCAAATATGAATCTGTCACTGTCGTGAACACCAAAAGGTTAAAAAAGTACGTATTATTAACATTAAAATCAGCAAAAAAAATTTGAGCGAAAAAAGGGGAAAAAATTACTTATTAAATATACAGCAGTATCCACCGGTAGGAGATATTGGCATGTGAAATCGAAAAGAGGGAGCACCCGCGTGAGAGTAAGAGAGAGAGAGAGAGAGAGAGAGAGAGAGAGAGAGAGAGAGAGATGGTGGAAGAGATAGAGAGAGAGAGAGGGAGAGAGAGAAATCTCTCTCTCTCCTCTCCTCCTAGTAATACTGACCACCTCGGCCACCTCCTCTTCCACGGCCTCCGCCTCCACGCCAGCCTCCAATTATTTTATTTAAAATTATAAAAAAAAATAATTTTTTTAAAAGAAGCTCTACAAAGCCAGGCTACAAATTTGAATTCACCTTAAAAAATCTTTTCTTTTTCTAAGAAAAATATTTTTAATGCACGCTAAAAAAAAATTATACATAAATATATCTATCAAAAGAAAAGAAAACGAGAGAACAAGCAAAGACAACCAACCACCATCGCCGTGAGCCTTGGACTGATGTGGTCCTGCTCCTCCTCTTTTTCCACCTCCTCTTCCACCGCCTCCTCTGAATCCTGGCCCTCCTCCTCCACCTGCTGGTCTTCTCGCTCCCCCTCCTCCTCGTGGTGGTGGTGGAGCTTGAGGGGCTCCTCCGTATCCCCATCCATGGCTCTCCTCTGGATACCAGCCACTGCTGTCATCGTCCGCACCTCCGTTGTAGGTGCCATCTGAAAATTCTTATATTTAGTGACACCTGAAAGTCCATTTAAGTTTAACACTAATATTTAAATCAACAGCTATAAAATGCCGTTAATCGTCAAAAAAATCTTTCCCGTTTCAAAAAAAAAAAAAGCTCACTGCCACTAATTCACCCCGCCATATGTTAAGTGATATGAAACTGCTGTAAATGTAAATTCGTATTTCTGACTAAACCCAATGACGTAATGCTTGTAGGAAAACCTTGTAAGAAAAACATCTACATACCCATATGTTCTTATCCAAGAATTGTCTCTGATTAAGTGCCTTTTAAAAAATTTGAAGCATTGTCCTTTTCTTAGGTTATAAAATCTCATCGATGAAAATAAAATATCATTCTTCCTAAAAAAAAAAAGTCTGCTACAATTTCATGAAAACAGCCCTCGATGGAAGCTAGCTAACTAAATATCAAATGTATCCGCCAAAACCACATGTCCCATACGCAGACTATCTTAAGTAAATCTAAGGAAAAAAACTATACGTAACTTTTAGAAATTATTACTCTATATCGCAGACCAACACAAAAGCTTATTGCAGAACTAGGGGAAAATATCTTTCAAGGCACATGAAATCACTTTTAGCTCAGGATGAACTGTAGAATAAGACCAAGTACTATACGCTTTTCAGGAGAAAAGAAAAGTTCTCCTAGAAACACGTCTAAAAACTCACAATTTCCTACAGTATTTTTTATTACTAGTACGGTAGGAAAAAAAATTTATTAAAAATAATAAAACTAACGATTCCAGTTCTGTGCCGCATGAGAGACCGGGCCTGCACCTCTGCCTCCTCTTGGTGGGCCGTCTCCTATTAAGCCTCCTCTGCCTCCCCTCGGTGGGCCGTCTCCTATTAAGCCTCCTCTGCCTCCTCTTGGTGGGCAGTCTCCTATTAATCCTCCTCTGCATCCCGTCGGTGGGGGTCCTCCTCCACCCCTTGGGGGTCCTCCTCCACCCCTTGGGGGTCCTCCTCCACCCCTCGGGGGTCCTCCGGGTGCCCCTCTGCTCTTTCCTCTGTTGCCTCCGCGGGCTCCGCGGGGTGCGTCTGGCTTCGGCGGTCTTCAAAGGACATTGGCATTCCAAGCATCGCGAGGTCCTCTTCCACAGCCTCCTCTACGTACTCTTCAATCTCGCCGTCTTCGGGGCCTGCAATGTTTTTATTTAAAAAAAAAGATCTTTAAGAGAATGAAAAGAAAAGTTAAACAAAATTTGAACAAAATAAAGACAGATGAAAAGATTGAAGAGATCGCGAGAGAGAGAGAGAGAGAGAGATTGGGAGGGAGAGAGGAAGACAGAGAGAGAGAGAGAGAGAGAGAGAGAGAGAGAGAGAGAAGAGAGTATGAACGAAAGAAACAGAGAGATGGAAAGAGAAAGAGAATTAGGGTGCGCGCGCGATAGAGAAAGAGAGAGAGTGAGAGAGAGAGAGAGAGAGAGAGAGAGAGAGAAAGTGACAGATGGAAAGAGAAGGGTGGCCGGCCCCGGCCCCAAAGAGAGCGAGTGAGACAAGAGTTGGAAGAGACTGGGGAGAGGGTTGCATATGGGTGATAATGTGATTAGGAAGATACATAGCGAATAGCTAGAATATTGCAGATGCGAATTAAAAGAGATAGAAAGAGAGAGGCAGAGAAAGAGAGAGAGAGAGAGAGATAGAGAGAGAGGTAGATAAATGGAGAGAGAGGAGAGAGAGAAATAGCTACACACAGAAATAGACAGAGAAAGAGAGAGGCAGAGAAAGAAAGAAAGCTTCTCTAACCTCCTGCGCCCTGTTGCTGTCCCCATGTAGGCACCTCATCGTCCATCCAGCTCGCATTCTGCGCCGCTTTCGGGTAGTGCAATCCTGCTGGCAAGAGAGATATGAATAAGCTTAAGTTAATCCTTATCCTTAGCCTTAAATTTAAATAAGCTCAAGTCAATTCTTATCCTTATCTTTAAAGTTAATTTAAATCCCAGCTTATTCTTTTTTTAAATATCCTATATTAAAGCTTGTCGGAATTCAGAATGGTGAGCAATAACGAGCGAAAAAAAATTAAATTAACCTGCTTCGTGATGTCATATATAAACATAAGGAAAGAGCCTATATAACCGGATATATAACTGTACAGGAAAAAAGGTCCGGCAGCTATAGCCTGCCGCGTGGGCGGAAATATGGAGAAGGTACCGCGCGGCCTTGTATGAGGCCCCAGGGGTCGTTGGGGCTTTCGAAAGAAAGTAGAATCGAGAAAAGTGTGTGTGTGTATGTGTGTGGTAACTGGACACATGCGGATATTACCACAAAGTCAAGTAGCTTCCAGAAGAGTATTTACTCTTTCAGCCGCTAGAGTTAAAAGCGTAAAGTGAACAATATCGCCAAGCCACGTAGCATCTGGACATATGAGTAGTTCCATTATACATTTCTCCCCCATTCGTTTCATAGCGTACAATGGACTTCGCTCGCTGAACGCATTTCCGTTGCTTATCTTGGCTCTCTTGCCTTATCAATGTGCTTGCGTGATTCAAGTAACCTTACATATCGTCAACATTTTGAATGACTAACTGGCACGTAATTTCAAAATCGATAAAGCCATTCTTTCTCCATGGGTGTGTACTGCGGATCGAAAGCTCAGAGAGCAGGGGACTTCCGGCAGACTTATGTGGATATTGCCGCCGGACCTTTTCATAGCATTCAATATACTTCCCATGTGGGTTTGTGCTGTTGTGAGAGAGAGCGAGAGAGAGAGAGAGAGAAAGAGAGAGGGGGGGAGAGAGAGGGAGAGAGACCGACAGGGAGAGAAAGAAGGAAAGAAGGAAAAAAGAGAGAGACAGACAAAGAATGATAGAGAGAAAGAGAGAGAGCGACGAAGAAAGAGAGAGAGAGAGAGAGCGCGACGAAGAAAGAGAGAGCGAGAGAGAGAGAGAGAAAGAGAGAGAGAGAAAGAGAGAGAGAGAGAGAGAGCGAGAGAAATAAAGAGATCCAACCATTAGGCGGCACTGCCTGCACCGCGAAGAGTGAGATGGGTCTCTGTTGACCAGCCGGTGGCGGCGGTGGAGGGGGCGGTGGCGCGAGAAGGGAGGGTATTCCTGAGCGGTTGATACCATTGCTGCCTGCACCTCCTCCTCTCGAGCTGCCGGCGGTTGCTGTAGTGGAAAAAAGCTTTCGTTTAAGTATTATTTGAAACGTATATTTTTTCAAATATTCAATTTATATTTATTTATGTAATAAATCAGTTAAAAAAACCAAGTATAAATATACTTTTATTTAAACAAAATTTCACATGGTGCTTTCTCCGTGTAACACTATAAAAATAACAATAAAATTAAAATAAAATAAGTCATTGACTTACTTTCACATCTTTGATGTTATGATAATGAATTTTTTCTTCAATATTTTTTTTATATTTCTTTTTCTGACCTCTCATCATGGGTGGTGGTGGGGGTGGGGGTGGTAGTAGTAGAGCTCCTGCTCCTCCTGGGGGTGGTAGCAGTAGACCCCCTCCTCCTCCTCCCCCAATTCCTGGCACAATGCCAACAGATGGTGGGGGCAGGGGAGGCGGTGGTGGAGGCGGAGGCATGAGCATTGACGATGTCGATGGAGGAGGCAGAGAAGGTGGAGGCGGTGGCGGGGGCGGGGGCGGATGATCCTTAGATAATAAAGTCTTTTTGAGTTCATTCTTTAAAAAAACAAATTCCTGATAAAAAAACAACATTTCTGCAGCATAAAAAAAAATTAAATTTTTGCAAAAGAAAAATTATTGCTTACTTATAACAATATATAAATGAATCCAAAACAAAATACTAGCTAAATTTATGGCATAAGAGAGAGATAGAGAGAAGCCGAGAGACAGACACACAGAGGAGACGAAGAGAGAGAGCGAGAAAGAAAGAGAGAGAGAGAGAGAGAGAGAGAGAGAGAGAGAGAGAGAAAGAGAGAGAGAGAGACAGAGAGAATGAGAGAGAGAAAGAGAGATAGGGAGAGATATCATGAGAGAGACACAATAAGCAACAAGTTACACCCTCTTACTTTATCATCCTCCTCCAACTCCATTGGCTCCTCTCCTATCTGCTCTCTGCTTCTCGCGCTGCCTGCGTCTCCTCCAATGGCTCTCGTCCTCTCGTCGTCTGCGTCTCCGCTCCCTTGCCTTGTCTCTTCTTCTCCTTTTCTTCTCTCCGTCTCGCCATTCTCTCCACTCTTCTCTGTTTCGTTGTTCTTGGAAGTGCTTGAAGACGGCTGATCCTGTGCAAGAAGCAGGTATTTTGGCTATTTTTCTATTATAAAAAATATACTTCTTTTAAAATTACATAATTACAAAATAATTAAACAATAATCTTAATTAACAAAATATTATTTCGTCCTATTACTCTCATATTGGGATGTCCAAAACCGTGCCCACTAATATTTGCCAATTAAGATTATAGTTTAATTATTTGGTAATTATGTAATTTTAAAAAAGTATATGTTTTTTTTTAAATAAATTTCGGATATGCCTGCTCCCCATACCTCTGTCCCTTGTTGTTGCCAGCCAAAGCGAATCTCGCCGTCGTCCTCTCCGTACAAGTCTTCGAAGCCTTCCATGTCTCCGAGGTCCAGCTCGGGGATGTCGCTGAAAATTGAATCTTTTCTACCTCTCACTGTTTTTGCTATCTCTCTCTCTCTCTCGCTCTCTCTCTCATTTTTGTTCTCTCTCTCTTCTTTCATCTCTCTCTCTCTCTCGCTCGCTCTCTCTACTTTTGTTCTCTCTTTCTTCTTTCACCTCTCTCTCTCTCTCTCGCTCTCTCTCTCTCATTTTTGTTTTCTCTCTCTTCTTTCACCTCTCTCTCTCTCTCTCTCTCGCTCTCTCTCTCTATTTTTGTTCTCTCTCTCTTCTTTCACCTCTCTCTCTTTTCTCAATCACTCACTCTCTCCTCTCTTGTCTTCTCTCTCTCTCTCTCTCTCTCTCTTTTCTCTCAATCACTCACTCTCTCCTCTCTTGTCCTCTCTTTCTCTCTCTCTCTCTCTCTCTCTCTCTCTCTCTCTCTTTCTCTCTCTCTCTTCCTACCTCGCGTTGAATGGCTTCTGTTGCTCTTGCTGCTGAGTCGACTGTACACTTTGATCTCCAGCTGAACAACCACCGCCTTCAGCCATTTCTTCAAGGAGCATATAATGTAAGGAGCGAAAAGAATACGATTGTTGTTAGGGAAAAAAGCAGAGAGAGTGAGAGAGGGAGAGAGGGAGAGAGAGAGCGAGAGAGAGAGAGAGGAGATGAGCGGGAGAGAGATAGCTCACAGAAGGAAAAAGGGTGCATTTTTCTTAAAGAGAAAAAAGTCCCAAAAAAGCGCTATTAAAAAGTAAGGCTAAGACTCTTTAGGCTAAGCCTAAGTCTAAGGCTAAGTCAAACTAAGGTTTGACTTAGCCTTAGACTTAGGCTTAGCCTAAAGAGTTTTCAAACTACGGCTAAGTCTAAGTATGGTTAAGTCTAATGCGGTCTTACTAACAATAAGGCTGAGACTAAGTTTTTTTTTTCTAAGGCTAAAAGTCTAAGGCTAAGACTAAGCATCTCCTAGCCAACTTACGAGTCCTCCGCTCCTCCTCCTCTTGCTGCTTCTTCTTCGCCGCCTCCTCAAGACGCTGGCGCCGCTCGCGTACCTTGGTACCGCCGCGCGGTCCACGTCTCTTCTTCTTATCCTGAAATACTCGTCAAATTAATTTATATTTATTTCATTTGTGTATTTTTTCATTTTTTTCCATTTTTTTTTACTCTAACGACTATTCTAACATAATTAAGTCTCTTTTAAATATCTACCTCCCATTTACATAACCTTTACGTTTTTCGCCAAACAAAATATAAATATCACGTCTAACTCTCAAATAGATTCATTAGGAAAGAAAAATACTACTACAATAACTAGCACCTCTATTATAGTTTCACAATAATAACCAAAATAGCTATTCCCAAAACATTACAATCTCCCCCACCGTGGGCAGTTCGCCCGCCTTGAGAACGTTCGTGGGCGGCGCAGTGCCTGGCATCGCAGTAAAGTGCGGCCTTGCGGGCTCCACATCGACCGGCATCTCCTGTAGGAACCTTTGTTGCTCCAATTTTTAATTCATATAATTTCTTTTCTCTCTATTCTAAAGGCAAGGCGCTGGAAGCTTCATATTTCGAGATTTCTTTTTTTATAAATATTTTTAAAGTGAAAAAAGTAATAATTTTTTTTAAGTTCACCTTTAAACATTAAAAGTGAAAATACTGGAGAGAATTTAGATAACAGTAATATTATTAACAATAATATTACTATACAAGTGATAATAATATTATTTTTATTTACAATTAAATAATAATAATAACAAAAACAATGTCCAACCGGTCTAATCGGCCTCCTCATGTCATGATGCTCATTGCCGTGATGCTGCATCATTCGTTGCTCATTCCACTCATTCCAGTGCTGTCTCTGATTGCGAGGCGGTGGCGGCGGCAGTGGCTCTTGCTGTTCGTAGTATCGCGCCGACGAGTGCGCAGCGTAGAAATCAAAGTCCGATTTACTGGAAATCATTTGTTCTTTTTCCGAAACAAACATTTACAATCTTTTCAAATTTGAATATAAAAATATTACAACGTTTTAACGGAAATCTTTCTCATAACTAACATATTCAGTCTGAGAGCTATAAAAGAATCTATTGTTAAAATTGCGGAAATTTTAATTCAGACTACTGGAATAACCTCCTGTTTGCATGGTTCCCAATTGTGTCTAAAACAAATAATACAAGTTTTATATTTTTAATGAATAAATAAATGTAGCTCATACCATCTTATAATTATTGATTCTAATTAATTACTTAATTATTAATTACAATTGAAAAATAATAATAATAATATTACCGTACCCAGCACGCTTCCACGGATCGTTCTTCTTCTTCGGCAAAGGCGCAATCTCCAACGCTAAAGAAGAAATGAAATATAAAAATTAGCATCCTACTTTATCCAACTGATAAATCTGGTCATTTTGACCGATTTTCAAAAAGTTGACCTCAAAGGTCAACTTTTGGTCAGCTTTAAGGCAAGCAGACTACCTTGAGCTATGAGTTCTGGAGTCGTCGGCCGACGATAGCTTGGCTCTGCCGGTCCGCCCATCGACGGTGGCAGTTTATTACCGAAGCCAGCCGAGCCTTTAATTATTGTATTCATAATATTTTCAAGATTTTATATTCATACTTTTTCTCTTTATACTTATTTTGTTTTTTTTTATTCATTTTTAATATCTTTGATTAATTTGCTCTATACTATGATATAAGAACTATTTCGGTATATCAATAGTGAACAATATATGAGTTGTAAGGCCTAGCTGATCCCCCATATTTCTGATAAATCAGAAGCCTTTTAGCTACGCCACCCTTTAGATCCTCTTTCCCGACTAAACCACTTGTCATTATAATCGTGATATCTTAATATTTATTTTTATTATTATTTATTAATTTTTTACTTTTAACACTAAAATTATTACACTTGATAGCCAACCTCGATTGGGGAACATTGCCTGTGGATTGTAGTCTGTCATGAACTGATCCATCCGTATGGGCGCGGGGCATGCGGCCAGTGGCCTCACGAGGGGGCTGCTCTCCACTTCAGGGGGCACTTCTGGCACTTGTGCAACCTGGGCGTGCATAATCATTGTTAATATAATTGTTATTATTATTTATAATAATAATAATTATTATTATAATTATTATTATTATCATTATCATTATGGTTATTATTAGTATTATATTATTAGTATACTATTATGACCTTAAATCTCATTTCCAATACAATTCGTTTGCCATCAATTTACACTATGACACGGTAAGACCTTATGAAGGACTCACTTTGTAAGGACTCCTCTTGAAATTCTGGCTTTTAAAGGGAATGATAAGAAAAAAATTTAAATTGATACATTTTCAAAATAGCCCTCGCAAGTTCTCAACTAATACAGCATGAAAAAGCAGACAAACCTTTTCTTCGGGGTCGTGGACTTCTTGCTTGAGATTAAGAGTGGGCGCGTTCTCCATATTGAAAGCCCCTCCTGCTTGTTGTTGTGGTTGTCCTTGTTGCTGGTGTCCAGTTGGAGGAGGATAGCCCGGTGGAAGGTGCTGGCTCATCATTCCTCCTCCGTACATACCACCTGAATTTTTTTTATATCTTTACAATTGCATCTTTTAGGGATCATCATACTACCGTGCATGCCTACAGAATCCTTTTTTTAATTATTTACAATAATATTTTTTCATATTAAAAATTTTTTGCAATAATACCAGAGCAAATTTAATTGTTAACTTTGCAGTTCACGAACAAATTTTCACTTTTAATTCTGTGTCTATTTCCTTTTTTTAAATCTAGAAAGGCATATTATGGTTCTTTCCAATAGTTTAAATAAAGTATCTGTAGGTAGATAAACTGTCCGGGTATGCGGAGCCAAAATGAACGGGTGGGCGTGGCCAAACTGACCCATCATCGGCGGCGGCGCTCCGTATGCAGCCATTCCAGGAGGGGGCGCTTGCATCCCTCCCATCTGTCCTGGTAGCATCGTCGGTGGTGGCTGCATCATGTTGGGTGGGGGCATGTTGAACATGCCGGGGGGTCCTCCTGGGCCCACCATCCCTGGGGTCCTCCTGGGCCCATCCCGGGGGGCGGCATAGACATCATGCCTGGTGGAGGCATCGAATAGCCTGCGGCGCTTGTGCAACCAACGCTTCCGGGAGGCATGAGATGGCCTGAAATGTAGAAAATATATACATACATATACTTTTATTTATATATATAAATATATATATATATATATATATATATATATATAATGTATATACATGTATACATATATACAAATATATTTTTGTGTATCATTTTCAGCACATAAAATATTACGATTAAATGGTACTCATACAAGTCATAAATATTATTTGATCAAATTTACAAGTTTTTATCACCAGTTTTATATATCATTTTGAGCATATAAAATGTTACCATTAACTCATTTAAAAAAAATCACCAGCAAATTGCGGAGCCGGCGGTGGAGGGAGCAGATACGCCGACATGTCCATGTCCGAAGTCATTGGAGGCGGTGGCGGCGCGTCCAAGAGGCTTGGCTGAATAAGTTCCTTGGTTCTCTCTTTTCGGCTTCTCTAACTGACAACATTCTTTCGGAAGTCGATAGTCTCCTTCACTCTTAGAAAAAAGGAAACCCCGTTTAGAGCCCTACGAAGCAATATGACCCTGATAATATATTCACTATATTCCGCAAGAGAAAATCAAAACAAAACGTATTACTCCGCTTTAACAGAAACAATTCGCGAAACTTAAAAAAAAAAACACTTTACGTTAATAGTTCGTAATTTTAAATAATAGTGCGATGTAGCCCTGGGAAAATCGAATCAACATCATATTATCAAAGATAAATTCCTCTTGGAAAAGGCAAAACCACGCGGTATCCACAGTCTTCAAATGTGACTACCTAATTTATTTTGATTTCGCCATGTGTCGTCTACTTTTTTTTTCTTCTTAAAAATAGAAAAATAAAATTAAAGAGAGGGAGAGAGAGAAAATTATAGTAAATAAAAAATAAATACAAATAAAAACCTACAATTCCGGGTGGCGGAGGCGGTGGAGGGGGCGGTGGCGCCGTCTCTGGAGGGGGTGGCGGCGGAAGCGAGGATGGTGGTTGTGGAGAGAGCAGGAGCTGCTCCACGGGTGGGAGAGCTTGGCCAGGCGGTGGTGGTGCGTGACCCTCCGCGACTCCTGCTACCACTTGGGTGCCGGATGCTAAGAAGGCATTTTTTTATACGTTATTAGGAAATAAAAAAGATAAAGAATTGAATATGATTTCGAGAGTGAGAGAGAGAAAGAGAGCGAGAAAGAGAGAGAAAGAGACAGAGAGAGAGAGAGAGAGAGAGAGAGAGAGAGACTCACCGAAAGCCGCCGGAGATTCCACTGCGCCTGCCGTCGAGACTGAAGCTGCTGAGACTCGGCCATCATCTACCGTATCCTGCGGAGTGGCCGTCCTCTCCTGCCCAACGACTGCCGCCTTGGAATCCTCTCGCGCTTCCGCGTCAGGCGCGGCTTTCTCAGCCTGCTTCAGTCAAAATGTAAATAGAAGCAGTGACATGTCAATAATAAATTAACCAATAGCTATTAAATTGTTGTATAATATTCTTTCTACGCTATCTATCTCCCTTTTAATCTCTCTCCCTCTCTTCTCTCTCTTTCTCTCTCTCTCTGTCTTCATCTCTCCCTCTTTCTCTCTCTCTCTCTCTCTCTGCTTCTCTTTCCCCACTCTCTCTTCTCTCACCTTCTTCTGCTCCTTCGCCTTGAGCTTCTCCAGTATGCTGCTGGCTCCGGTGGCAAAAGTGCTCGGCTGGTCGCCGGCATCAAAGTCAGACGGCGTGAATGGGCGGTCGGGTTGAGCGGGCGCCGCTTCAGGCGCGGCAGGCGCCGCGTCTGAAGCGGAAGCCGCCGCGGCAGTCGGCGTCACCGATCGTGGTGGCAGTGCGCCCGCCGGCCCCGCATTCGCCGGATCGCTTCGAAGTGCAGCCTGAATCGAACACTCAAGATGATGCCACTTCATAGAAGCCAATTTTCAATGTTAATATTTTAAAAAAAATATTCAATTTACATTGTATAAAAATCCTTTTGCTTCAATCGCGGAGTTATAGGGTCGCGGCATAAAAAGAATTTAAAATAATTGATGACGTTCCTAGGGCTCCTTCATTTAGCTCAGTACCACTCTTCGATAGTCGAATACATGTGTTTTTTTACATGCAAAAAAAAGAAATTTTATATATATATATATATATGTATATATATATATACATATATATATATATATAAAATTTCCTGTTAATCAAACCTTTCGCCTCTTCTCCGCGGAGATCTTATCTATGACCGCCTTCCGGATGATCTCCTTGTCGCGGTCGGAGAACGTTGGATTCGCAAGCATTGTCGCGACGACGGCTCGGATTCTTTCTGGAAAATAGAAAGATAAATAAATTATTAATGCAAGTATGCTATATATATATATATATATATATATATATATATATATATATATATATATGTATGTATATATATATATAGCATACTTGCATTAATAATATTTTATGCAACATTGCTCAACTGAATGGAAGAAAAAAAAGTAACAAAAACAAATTTTTTTCAATTGATTATCTAACTCTCAACAATATATAACTTAAGATGGGAGAGAAATTTTGCAGAGGCTAATTTTTTTTTAAATTGAGTAAAGTAATTAATTAATTCTTCACTTACTGCTGTTGCTGGTCGAGTTGAGGAAGAATAGAAAGTCGGTGAGGCTGTCAATGACGGGAAACGGCTGATTCTCATCGTCTTCCGTGAGAAGAGGCGCGTGTATATCTATTAAATTTCTGTTTTCTTTTCCGTTTAAAAACTTTTTCCCATTAAACATGCTTCTAATTATTTTTACTATTTATAACAAGAACCTCCCAAGGAAAAACAGGAGATAAATCGTCCGCTAGATTACATTGTTATATCCACGCAATACTGGTGGATATATCTTGCTTTCTATAAAACAACTGCGAGAAGGAACAGACAATGAGAAGAGAAAATAAAACATTAATAATTCTTTAATTATAGCCTCCATACAGGGCTCCTACAAGTGCAAATGATTAAAAAAAATTATTAGTTGTATTAAATTCATCTCCAATATTGTGGTAATCCTAAAGACTCAATGCTTTCCAATATGCTAATTGTAAATAAAACCTAGGGGAATTAAAAAAGGACCACCCTCCCCCCGGTTTAAATAGCTAATTGTAAGTAAGTACCTTCATGTAATGAATAATCTCTATCCCCTTTTCAAGACCTAGTAAAGACTTACCTTATTATTAACCCCCCCTCAGAATAAAGGTACCTTGTGTTGCCGCAGAGGACCCCTCCTGATGAGTTCGCTTTGTCAGCTCAAAGAAGGCGGGCGGAAGCAGAGAATCGCCGAGTCCGCCACCGACAGGCTGATCCATCTGCAAGTTACTTTTTATATCAGTGTTTCCCTCTCTCTTACTCTCTCTCTCATATCCCTCCTTTTTCACTGTCCTCTTTCTCTCACTCTCTCTCTCTAGTGTCTCTCTTTCCATCTCTCCCTCATATCTAGCTCTCTCCCATCCACTCTCTCTCTCTCTCTCTCTTTTTATCTCTCCCATCCTCTCTCTCTCCTTCTCTCACCTCCCCCTCCATGGCTGCTCCATAAGGTAGTCCCTGCGGCACAGTCGCCGGCCCCGGCTGCTCTCTCCACGTGTCAAAGTGCTCTAGTAGCTGCTCGGGCATCTCCATCCCCAACCCGGCTGATGGTATCCGCGCGGGGTACGCCCCTCCTCGATCAATGTGCTGCGCCATCTCATTCGGTGGCGTGTACCTAGAAGAAATAAGAGGAATAAATTATTATTAGAATAATTAAATGAATTCAAAGTGAAGAAAGAAGAGGAATAAATTGTTAGTTAATTAAAATTAATAAAATAAATTTGGCGCACACAGAGAAGAAACAAGATATTATTAGAGTTATTAAATCAATAAACTACATTGTCAAATACATACAAATTTTTACGAATATAACCTACACATTGTATGAAAAGATTAGAACAAGATACTTTAATTACAAATCACATGCCACTTCCTCAAGAAAACATTTATCCCAATCTCCCCCTATGCAATCCACAGTGTATGGCAATTTATGACCGGATTACTCACGACATATGGAAACAGAAAACGGAATCGAGCAAGCATTTCTCCCCCGCTATACATGACAAACTGTCAACTTTATTCTATATATACGGTATCCTGCCCAAATCGAAATACCCACCCAGCATGTCCATTTTCGTTTCTTCTTTTGAAACAATCTTCCAAGCACACCAGCGGTAGGTCAACTATGGTGACGCCCATACGTTATACACACGCACACTACTATTACAACTAATAAAACTGTTTATATTTTAATATAATATAATTTCTTTTATAGTCTTAAAAAAATTTGTTTCTAATAATAAAATAAAAAAAGAGACTGACGCTTGACTCCTCCTCCCTATAATGATTCCCTCTGGTCCTCCTCCTCCGATGCCATTCAAGATCGGACTCTCTCCCGCGGCCACAGCGGAGAGGACAGCGGTTTCCGCCGAATTGGCGGCAGGTTCCAGTAGAAGAGTGTCAATGAATGAGGAGAGGGGTCGGAGGGGCGCGACCACGCGCGGAAGCGGCGCCGGGTTGTTCAGGATGATGATGCAGATCATGGTGTCCTTGCGTCCGGAATCCGGGAGTCCCGGGCCCGACCAGGGGAGCAGGACCGCTGGAATTGCTTATTTTAATAGAATATTTTTTCTGTTCTTTTTTAAACAACTAATCATTTTTTAATAGATTTATTTAGCATCAATTAATTTTGATTTACCTGCTCCAATCTCCATTATAAAAGAATTTGAAGACTTTGGACTGTCAAAAAAGAACGCCGTATCAATATAGTCATCACCAATTTATGATGTTCAAATAGGTATAAAAAAAATAAAGAAAGACTGAGAGAGAGAGAGAGACAGAGAGAAAGAGAGGGGAGAGACAGAGAGAGAGAGAGAGAGAGAGAGAGAGAGAGAGAAACACGACTCCAAACCTGGCAGGTCTTCCTCCTTCGGCAGTGGAATGAGATAGCCGTCCTTGATGTCGTTGTGGCCATCGAGATCCATCACGTAGTAGCGATTGCAACTGCACATTCCTTCGTACAACTGCACGAACATCCGATCGAGAAGCTCGTGCTCTGGAGAGAGAGAGAGAAAGAGAGAGCGAGAGGGAAAAAGAAAGGGAGAGAGAGAAAAGAAAAAGAGCGAAGAGAGAGTGAGAGTGTGAGAGAGAGGGAAAGAGAAAGGGAGAGAGAGAGAGAGAGAGAGAAAGAGGGAAAGAGAAAGGGAGAGAGAGAGAAAAAAGAGATAGAGGGAAGAGAGAGAGAGAGACAGAGAGAGAAAGAGAAATAGAGAGAGTGAGAGTGAGAGAGAGAGAGAGGGGGGAAGAGACAAACTGGGTGCGAGAGGAGAGCCTATTGCGTATTTCTTACATTAATGGTGTCCCCAATTACTGACTAATTAATTCCCAAGAATGAATGGGGTCTGGATCATAGTGCTATTTCAACCTGTGTATTTTAAAACCTAGCACCAATTTAAACCACCGGGTCATGTGATGATGATTCAAACATGTAGGAGAGAGAGAGTGCGTTAGACGATGGAGAGAGATAAATAGGGGGAGAGAGAGAGAGGAAAAGAGAGAGGGAGAGGGAGAGAGAGGAGAGCAGAGAGCCGGAGACAAAGAGTTAGAGAATGGGAGAGTCCGGTAGAGATAATCGAGTCTAGTATGCGCTCCTCAATGATATCCCGATAAAGTTAGTTATTATTTCACAAAAGATCCACTCGATCAGCACTAAGAAATTTTAATCGGCATACTTTAACAACTAGTACCACTTCAAATCACCGGTTCTTGTGATGACGATGCAAAATGGTAAGAGAAATAGAAAGAGAGAGAGAAAGAGAGAGAGATAGATAGATAGAGAGAGAGAGAGAGAGAGAGTGGGGGGGGGGAGCGAGAGAGAAACATAGAGTGACACGAGGGAGTCAGAGAGGATGAGGAAGAGAGCAAAAATTAGTAGTAAACTACGCGGTTTTTCTATCTAACATAAAACTTTTTCCGAGTACGTCTTTACGTGTTATTTTTTTAAAAGAAAATTTCTAATAAATTTGCGTCACACCTCAAACAATAAAAAAAATCAAAAATCAATAAAAGATCAAAGATCGAAGATCGCAGATTAATATGCTGGCTCTCTCTCTCTCTCTAACCCGCTCGGAGCACTTCAAAAACCGCGAGTTGCTTCGAGTGAGTACCGGCAGTTTGGCGAAGATTTATGAGGTAGTCGTAGAGGCGGACTGGTTGGATCTTTCCCTGGAAGAAGAAGAAGGAGAGAGAGAGAGAGAGTGAGAGGGAGAGAGAGGGAGAGAGAGAGCGAGAGGGGGAGCGAGAGAGAAAGAAAGAAAGAGAGAGAGAGAGAGAGAGGGGGAGCCAGAGAGAGAGAGAGAGAGAGAGGGAGCCAGAGAGAGAGAGAGAGAGAGAGAGAGAGAGAGAGGGAGCCAGAGAGAGAGAGAGAGAGAGAAGTAGAGAAATAAAGAGAGATAGTGAGAGTAAGAGAGAGTGAGAGGAGGGGGGAGAGCGAGGGTGAGTATTAGGTTTTTTTTAAATAAGTATTGGCTTTATCAATTACTTTATACAGATTAATTCTCATGGTAGAGATGCTCCCAACCGGTCTCTAAACTAATCGTAATCGGGCAAGACAGAATGCAAAAAAAAAAGAAATTTGGCGGGAAAACCTTGATTCGAAAACAAATTGGCGGGAAGAAACCTTGATTCGAATCTCCTCCGGCAGCAGGTCCCTCAGTGCAAATGATATGCCATTTGAGATGGCGCGGAATGTCACGAGTGTCCGCACGGCTGTCATCTGCACAAAGCCACGCCACACGAGGGGAGAGCGGCTGTTAAAATTCTTCATTTATTTAGCTTGTTTAATTAATCTCATTAACGATTTTAAAAAAGTAACAAAAAATACACGAGCGGAGAGCGGCTTGAAATTCTTCATTTATTTAGCTTGTTTAATTAATCTCATTAACGATTTAAAAAAGTAACAAAAATACACGAGCGGAGAGCGGCTTGAAATGCTTCATTTATTTAGTTTGTCTAATTCATTTTATTTACGATATAAAATTTTAACGAAAATTCTAATCGTGCATTATCAATAACATCGTGATTGTACTTTTCTTCATATTTCCCATCCTATTTTAATCATGCTAATCCTCTATACGCGTGCCACTTCCTTGACCGTAAAGAAAGTCAAAATTAAGTTAAGGGTAAGATAGGCTTTAAATTCAATATTTTTCGCTTGTTTAAAGTTTCTTTTATAGTACGATAAAGAAAGGTTTTTATTTATTTAATTAATTAATGAAATATTGATAGGCTTTCTCATGTTTTTCACTTTTCTGAATATTAAAAAAAGAGTTCATTTTGTCGGGGCAAAGTATGGAATAAAGCGAATATATTCGTTATAACAAAACTCACGTTAGCCACGGATCTTCTTGAGGAGTTGGACTTCGGCGACGACTGAAACGGCCATTCATTTTTGTTATTTTAATAAATCAAATTAAAATTCTTCTTCTATTCAATTTCATAAGGGAAACAATCAACAATATATGCAAGTTTTTTTTTTAATAAATAAATTATAG
Source organism: Allodiplogaster sudhausi (assembly GCA_945643635.1). NCBI lineage: Eukaryota > Metazoa > Nematoda > Chromadorea > Rhabditida > Diplogasteridae > Allodiplogaster > Allodiplogaster sudhausi. The sequence goes on along the minus strand of CALZFC010000006.1, from coordinate 4,617,015 downwards.
TGACATTTTTTTTCATGAAAACAAACCCTTAATAGTCAGCCAAAAAACACACAAACCGTTCTCTTCCCTTTCGCCAAGACGTATTTGAATCCTTCTTCCTCCACGAGTCCTCTGCCATGCTGCCACCGCTGCTGCCAGTCTGATGTGGAAATCGACGAGGCGGAACGCCGCCAAGGAAGGCTGACGGCGAGCCGGAGGTACTGTAAGAAGAAAATTTACAATTCATTTGTACGTTTTTTTCTAATATTCAAATCACGGAATAAAAGCCACTGTCGAGGACACAGAAAATTAGGGTGGGGAAGAAGGTATATTGGGCCCACGGAAACCAGGGTGGGTTTGCTGTTTCTGCCTAATTATTACTCAAAAACTTGGTGGGGTAGGGCTTCGGAGAGGCCCAAAATCAGGGTGGGTCTGTCAAATCGACAGTATCTTTTTCCCCTGATTCAAATTAATGTGCTCTAAGGGACTTTTCTAAGACTTGATCACAGCGATAGCATACAAGAACTCCCGTTATATAACACATATTGTTATATATATACATAGCGCAACAAAAAAAGGCTGACGGCGAGATAGATGTACTGTAAGGAGTGGTTTTACAATGCCATTTGTACTTTTTTCTAATATTTAAATTAAAATGCTTTAAGGGGGGCTTCTTATAATTCATTTGCGCCCTTTTATATATCTTTTAAATATATATTAAAATTACATTACCAAAATCTAATATTACACACATAGCGATCGCATACGGCACTGTCTTTTATATAACATTTAAGAAATACTACAAACCAATCGGTCTTCACCAAAACAAAGGACTCCAGTGAGATAACTTATTGTACGCTCATAGCGCAACAAAACCACCATGTGTTCTAGTAAAATTTCTACATGGCTAGTACAGTTGCCGTCACTTGAAAGGGTATTTTTTACTTCTTAAATATCCTATCAAATCATATAGAGAATAATCAGTACTACGCTTTGCTTATATTGTTTTTGTTTTTTAATATATAAAAAAAATAAAAATAAAATATTAAAAAAAGATACACGAACCCATAGTCATCGTCGTCCGGCCCATCATTACCGTAGTCATCTGCGCCTCCGCCCCCATCCGAGTCGTAGGCTGCGTAGGTGGTGCCGGGCGATTCGACACCGCCGCCGCCCACCGCTGGCGGTGTCCACATTCCACGGTCGCGGCGGTGGTTGAAGGAGGACGGGCGATTCTGGAGGTTAGAAAAAAATTTTCATTTTTTTTTTACAATATTTTATTTTACACTTAAAATTTTTTGACAAAATCAATGGCAGATATTAAATGAAAGACGAGCGATTCTGCAGTTAACAACTATTTTTCGTTATCATAATCTTTCCTTTTATTATATTTCCTTTTAAACTTAAATAAATATGTTTTTTTTTTAAATTAACAACAATTGCCGTGCATAAATGAAGAGTTCTTTTTTTTCTAAAATAAACACAAACTCTAATTCTCGAATCACCCTTCTTAATAGCTGCAAAAGTAACACTTTCTATTGAGAGAATTAACGTTAAAAAAAGAATTTAAAAAAAATTAATTAACGAGATAAATTAAATCAAATCCTCATCTACCTTATCATGCCTATTTCCTCCACTCATCCGCAATCTCTCCTTCTCCATCGCAAGCCTTCTTTCCTTGTCCTTTAGGCGCTCCTCGCGCTCTTTCAGTGTCACCTCGGCGACCGCCTAAAATGGAGAAAAGCAATTAATGATAAATATAGAAAACAATTCCATTAAATTTATTAGGCATCTTTTAAATGTTTGTCATTCAAAGGCAACTAACTAAAATGCAAAGCTACAATCGCTTCGCACAGCATTTCATTTAAATAAGTAAAAAAAACACTTGTAAAACCAACGGGTAAGCAAAATGTTACAGCAATTAAACCTTCTCCATGAATCTAATTCTTTTAAGATCGCTTCTTAAACTATCCACCTTTATGTTTAAAGAAATTGTCATAGTAGCTCGGCGGGAAAGAAAAAATTCAAAAAAGGACCTTAGACTTAGCTGCGCATATGTCACAATTAGCATCGTAGAGATGCGAGTTGTGTTGAGCTGTCGTATTCCGTGTTCCATCACCAAGAATGGCGTCCAAGGCAGAGGTAGGCTTAAGAAATAACACATTTTCTCCTCTTCCTAACAACAAGTTCATAAATATATTTTTTTCTTCTTCGAAATAGCAAGGCCACATTAAACAGACTCATTTCTTCCTTATTATGTTTCAAAAACATTTTGTTAACAGGAGTCATTCTCTTCTATCATTGTAACGCAGAAGAATACAAAAACTAATTCCCCAATAAAATCGTCTATAAAACCATAATATTTTCTAATGTAATCCATTTTTTTAGTCTTTTTAAAAATTAATTTCGTTTAGTCCCCGTCCCCTCTCCTAACCGTCTTCTTAGGCACGGCTCCTGGTGGCAGCTTGGGTATTCTCTTGAGTTGGGATACGGTAGGAAGACGGACAGGTCCCGCCGCGACTCCTCCGGCTACCGTAGCCTTTGGCGCCGTGCCAGGAGTTGCTGATTGCTTGGCTGCCGAACTCGTCGTTGGCTGACTTGTGCCAAGGCATTCGATGTCATCGGTTAAAGGCTCTGCAAATAGTACTTATTCTTTTTTAATCATTTTTTTCTCGATTTTGCACAAAACGTGTTTGTCTTATATGGAAATTTTTTTAAATGCATTTTTTTAAAATAATTTTTTCTTAAGAATTAATAGATAAATAACTCGAAAGTAACAAAATTATTTTGTTTTAAAAAGTGACCAGTCGCAGTGGCGCCTTTCTCCGCGTCCAGTGGAGCTGCGTACTCTTCACTGTTCATTTCTTGGCCCGACAGCTGTGCTGCCTTCTGCACGCTGATCGTGCCCGAGAGCAGTCGATGGAAGAAGCCCTCAAATATTAACTTTATTTCTTTCAATTTCAATTATATTATTATTTACTTTTACAGTTTCTTTTGATTCGTCATGTCTTTTTTCCCTTCTTTTAAATCCTTAGCTCTATTTCCCAAGCCCAGAATTACGAAAAAAAAGGGACTATAAACGGTTCGAATCTAACTAGAAAGGAGTACAACTTTTTTTATTTCCTATAAAGATTCGAAAGTAAAAGAAGAAAGGGAGACCCATACACTGACATCTATTGTATCTTCTAGATATCTGCAGTATCCTATAGGTATCTACAGTAACTTCTAGATAACTGCAGTATCATCCAGGTATCAAAACTATTCTCGAGATATCTACAAGTATCCTCCAGAGCCCCCCCCCCGATATCTACAGTATATTCTGACCTTGTTATCGCGGGATGTCAGAGAGATGAGCGCACTCTTCACCCATGCACGATAGCCGGGCGCCAGTGCGTTCTGCGCGTTTACTCTGAAACGAAATTTTACTTTTTTACCTTTTCTAAACCAATTTTGACATAAAAATTGAATATATATGTATATATATATATATTTTTTTTTAATATAAATTTTGAGAATGGATAGGCTCACAGTTCTTTGTTATAGAATTGTTCTTTTGTCTTAAAAAATATATAAAAAAAATAAATCTAACTTGAACACTTCCGCTTCCAATCGATCTGCGATATCCTTGCAATCCTTGACGCGAAAGTTGGCTGTTAGGGAGCACTTTACTCTGGAATAAAAAAAAATATATTTTTTAAATATATATTCTCTCCTGTATTTATTTTCTCATTGGAATATAAAAAAAGAGTTTTTTTATAAGCATACCTCCCCGTAATAAAATTCTCTCGTTTTCCCCATTTTCTTTCTTCTAACGTTACGACAACAATCTCCTTTTCAAATCGATATTTGTGAATTCACAAATGAAATGTTTCATATTGTAAACTTCCTTTCCGCGGATGTTTAAAATTCTCAGCAACTCTTACTTTTTTTTAGAGCAGGTGGTTTATATCCCCCACTGCTGCAATAAAGATATCAACGATTTCTGCTGGAGCGATAAGACGTATCACGGTCGGCGAATAAAAAAGAGAATACAATAGCAGGAAAAAAGGTCCAAGGGTCCCACAAAGGTAAGATCTCCGAAGGTCTCGAAAAATAGGGTGGTTAAGTTGAAAGTGTTATTTTTTCGAAAAATATAGGGTGGGCAAGCCAAAATTTAAAATTTTCGGGTTTCAAAAATTGCGTGGGTAGTCCGAACCTCCTTTTTCCTATGTGCAATAGAGGGGCACTGATCAATAATAATTCTCTTGAGATTGGATACTGTAGGAAGATACCGTACCTCTTGTTGAATGCTTCGAAGAGCGTCCTCTTCACTGAAAGGCGTACCCCGTCCGATGAACGAGACATCACTTTCGGTGGTTTTTGAGCGTTTGGCGCAGCTAGAATCATATGATCAGGCAAAGAAATCACAGTGAGTCTATGGTGAATATCATTAAAGAAATTCTTTCTTTTTTTTTAATGATACCTTTCTCTGTCGTTGGTTTCATGACCTTCTTCTCGGGTAGAACAGGCACAAAGCCGGGGTACTCTCGTAAGAAGTTGGCCAGTTGGCGAACCTCAATTTGATGCCAATAATTAATTGAATTATTTTTTTTACAACAGGAAAAAACAAAGCAATCCTCTTTCGGCATAAGCGCGCCTAATCTTCGACGCAAAAACCCTTGCTCTTACATGATTCTGTTTAAATTTTTCTTCTTCTTCATTCATGACAATAAGTAATAGAGAGAAAAGATCTTTCATGACCAATAAATAACATTTTTTTCTGACCTCTGGTCCATCGGCAAGAACATGGCCGTCGTTTTTGACCAGCGTCACCTTCTGCGTCTGATCTTCGTAGAGCTGGAAAATAGTCAACGATTGAAAATTACTAAAATATTATTTACTATCAGAAGAATACATATAAAACCGATTTATGGAATAAAAAAAAGATAGAGAGAGGAACACGGAGAGAGAGAGAGAGTCAGACAGACAGAAAGATAAAAGAAAGAGAGAGGCGCAGACAGACGAACAGACAGAAAAAGAGAATAGAGAGAGGGCGAACGCAGAGAGAGAGAGAGAGAGAGAGAGAGAGAGAAAGAGAGAGAGAGAGAGAGAGAAGAGAGAGAGAGAGAGAGAGACGAACCGACTGCGCCTTCTTCACTAGCACCGAGACGCAATGGAGAGAGCAGTAAGCTGAATCCTTCTTGCTCTGCCCGTCCCATTGCACGTCGCACTCTGAGAGGTACTTGGAGCACTCGGCGCATTTCCTGGGAAAGAAGAGTATTAAAGAATTAAATGATAACTATTAAATGGTAGGTATTAATAGTTACTATTAAATATTAAGCATAAAATTGTAAGTATCTAATTGTGAATATTAAACAGTAAGCAGTGCAGTATTACTCTCTTTCTCTCAAAAGTTACTAGATCACTTTTACTACTGCCGAAAACTCTTTAAACTGCTGAATGATTGCTGTTATTTTCCAACTGTACTTTTTGCATATATACTGTTTTTAGCATTTTCTTCGTTCAAGTACAAGAGCAAAGCTGAGTTTCCTCCAACTATGATATTCAAAGGTCGAAACTCAAAACCACCTGTTGTCCACGAATTCCCTCCTCTTCTCAGCCCGTTTCTTCTTGGGAAGCACCAGATCCCCTTCTTCAGCGTCCGAGTCGATCTTTAAAATATATTTATTTATATTTCTCACTTAAATAAGGTGAAATTCAAGCTAACAGTAATTTCCGCAACCTAGAATCTTTCAGAAATTTATTTTATTATTATTATTTGAGAACCAATTGGTAGAATAAATAAATAGCAACAAACCGGCTCTTCTTCTTGTCTCCTTTTCTCTCTCTCCTTCTCGCGCTGCTTCTCTCTTTCTCTCTCCGCCTCCTTCTCCTTCACTAGCACCATCTTCTCTGCATCCGCTTTCATTTCCAGTTGCATGTCTTCTGGGATGTCGCCTAAAAACGAAATTGAATTAAACAGCTGAACATATATATTATATGACTTGTTTAAAAATAAAACAAGTTTTAAAAAGCAAATAAAAAAATAGCTCTTATTACCAAATTTTAAAATAATAGATTAATTTTATGTAAAATAAAAATAAAAACAAGAATAAAAAATATCAATATAATTAAAATTTCATTACCCTCATTCGTCGCCCTCGCCACCTCTTCTTCTGTCAACGCCCTCACAACGACTTCGACACTTTTAAAGGAGCCAAAATGCTCGAGAATCTCATCGATCGACTTGTCCTCGAAGTGCGTGCGTTCGTAGTCGGACTGAAAGGAGCGAGAAAAAACTCATGTTTGAATTGGCGCCTTTTTGCCTGATTATGATGTACAAGGCCGAGAGGGCATTTCGAGAGAAAATTCAAATGAATTACGGCTGAATTTGGTGCTCGTTAAAAGATTTTTTTTGTTTCTCTTGTTCTACTTGTCAACCTTATGCTTCTTGTTTTTATTTTCTTCTTCGAAATATCTGCTTATTATCCTCACTTTGGCCCTATTATCGATGCCAGTTATTCCGTAAATAAATAGGAAAGAAATATACAAATAAATCCTTCTAAAGCTTTTTCTTTAAAAAATAAGATTAAAATAAAAAAATTTTTAACCTTTTTCCTCCGCTCCCTCGTTGCATTTCCTTGCGCCTTCATTCCGGCGAATAAGTCAATCATCTTGAGCTTTCCAGAAGATGAAGCTGCTTGTTGCTGCTGGCGCTCCTTCTCCTTCTGCATCTCCTGAACCGAACAAAATTCATTTTCAACTTTTGGAAATAATGTAACTTATTTAAAATAAATGTTCTTAATATAAGTTTTCAAATGACATATAGGTCAGGCCTGTTATATGGCATACAAAAATGGTTGGATTTTTTACTGAAAGAATTATGTACTAAACAGTACTCAGCAAAGTCAGAGGAAAGAACAAACAAAATCAATAAAACCTTCTCCTTCCGTCTGCGCTCTCTGTCCTTCTCCTTCTCTCGCTCCCTCTTCGTCTCTTCTTCCTGGTGTCTCTTTCGCTTCTCCTCCTTCTTCCTCGCCTTCTCTCGCTGTGTCTCCTCCTCGGCGGCTGATGCAGAGCAGAGAGACAGAGCCGTCTCTGGCGCTGGACGAGGGGAAATTGTTGGGTTGTTCCGAATGTCTGAAACGGCTTATTGTCAGTGATAAAATGGTTCATCATTAACTACTTATACATAAGAACATTTGCATATATTTACACTGTACCGGGAAACAAGAGGACTGCTCTAAATGTACATACAATATCTCTTGACCGAAGATACCTACATTCTAATAAAAGCGCTGTCTGAATTTTAATATTTTTTTTCAATAAAAGTGCTTCTTCCCTAACTGTATTTTTAGATTGGAAGGGGAGAAAGACTAGTAAAATTCAAGATAACAACAAGGTTCGCAACCTAGAATCTTCGGCTTATCGGGCGGTGCTGAAATGGTCGATGCTGGCCGCCTGACATCGTCGTCGCTGTCGGAGTCAGAGCCAGAGCTGATCATCAAAGTCGAGCGTTTCGACGAACTATCCGCAGCTGATGACTTTGGCTCCTCAAATATATTGGATTAGTCAAATGTTGTAAGGAATTAAGTATGTACGAATAAATATATGATCAAAAGTGGACGGATGGGCGGAGCTTAGGAAATCTTAATTTCATTACTATTTCATCATGGTTTTTTTTCTACGTTTACAAATAGAAATCAGACGGTTCAGAACAATAAGAAGTTATAAAGATAAATTAAATTCCCTTATATATCCACTCTTCTGCTGATTGTGATTACAGTAAGCAAACCCACTACCAAGAATATTTTCTACAAAAAAAGAACAAACACAGCAAGATAATCAACTCATTCGTCACATGTGTTTTGTATAATATCTACGACGAAAGAGAGAGAGAGAGAGAGAGAGAGAGAGAGAGAGAGAAGTTTAGATCTAGTAAAAATATAAGAGCACGTCATTAAGGAGTACTGGTGGATGACATATACAACATAGTCATTTTGTTGATTGACTTCAATTCAAAATTATATGAAACATGAAATATACAATAGTTTCATATGAACTTATAATTTAAATGACCGGGGAACTAAAAGCATGCTTAAAAAGAACTAGGGGAAATAGTAAAGGGAAAGAATTGATGATTGTATAAAATAGGTATGAATTAGCAATAAATGTAAGTAAATTAATTAACCAATTAATTAATTAATTAAAAGCAAACCCTGGGAGGCCGGCCGGTCTTTCGCTTCGCGCCTTCGTGCGGTTCCGGAGTGTGCTTCTTCTTATAACGCTTCTTCTTCAGCGACTCGATCCTCTCCTTTAAAAAAAGGATCATTATTTAACATCTTAATTTGGTTTTTTATGTTTAAATATGCAATCTAAAAATGTCTAATTGTAAAAAAAAAGTATTTTGTTCATATTTGGCAAAGAGAACAGAAAAAATGTTCGTTCTTCATCTCTAAAACCCATTTGTTAGCCATAAACATAACCTTGATTAATCGACACACCTTAGTTATAGTTATGTAAAACCCTACTTATTATAAGTAATTGGGGCAAATATATAATAACATTCATTTTAGGTATGACGCCTAATATATAAGTTTTTAAGGTTATTAAAAAGTAAAGAAAAAAATACCGGATCCATGAAGGATCTGTGCATCCGCCGCGCGGTGTCCTCGTCTATCATCACGAGGGGCACGCCTTCCGTGTACAGTGGATACGTACGGACGTAGGGCATACGGTCAAAGACTTCGAAAGGCTCGGAGGGAGGAGCGCTAGAAAAACAAAGTACCAAATGTCGATATTTAAATATATATATATAGCTTTTTATTACAGCGATACTTCCTCTCTTTGCTCATCTTTAAATTGAGAAGTAGACTTGGTAGGAAGAAGAGAAGCTACACTGAATTCATAAAAAATAAATTTCAGCTTGTGAAAGATATCCATAAAAAGCAAGATGTCAAGATATTAACAAAGATTTTCCTGCCAATTCCACAACAATTGCATTGGAACCAAACAGATTCAGAGGTATTCTGAAGTATACACCGAGAAAAAAAAACATTTTTTTTAAATAGTTTATTTAAATGTATCCCTGCAGAAAGGGGTTTAAAAATGTGCATTTTGAGAAGGTTTTCTTGTCTTGCAATTTACACAAATCTAACTCGGTCTCCATGGCTTCTTCGACTGCTCGATCGACTTCAGGCACTGGCTCTACGGATTTGGATGCAGTAGGCTCAGTCGACTCTGGCTCAGGTTTAAGCAGTGCTGAAAGCGGGTGGTCAGTCAATGTACAACACCTTCTTGTTAGACCCCCTTTACAATAGATATTGAAGGGGGCTCTTAACCGCCCTCTCTCCCGGACATGGCAGAATATATTGCTTAAAATGGGCCCCCCCCCCCAAAACAACAACCTGGAGGACGGATAAGTGAGGAGGACAGTTGACACAGTTAATTAATGTTAAATGTTTAGAATATGATCGGTTTCATGCCACGTACGCTAGAACTATCTTTTTTGCTAAACGCAAAGGATGACTGAAAAGTAGACTAGGAAGTCGGTTTTTACGCTATGAGGGAATCAATGCTGAAAAAATGCCCGTTTTTGAACTTGGGCCGGGGGGTTACAATGTGAAAAATTAACAAACCCGGGGTTAGAAAGTGAAAAATGGCCATCCTAGGGGGTTACAAAGTGTTCCGGGCCTACGGCCCGGGAGGTTACAACTCTCTCATGGGTCAGACCTATTTCAGCACTGGAGGGAATACATGCACCGAACCTTCTTCAGTGCCTTTCTCGAGTGGCTGCTGTTCATCTTTCTGCTGCTCATCCTCGTCACTCGAGTCCGAGGAGGACATCCTCTGGTCGCAGAAGAGTAGAGAAGACCAGAATCAGATCTTGTTCTTCTTGCTGGATAAAGCGGAATGATACTTGACTGAACATGAGCACGTTTAGCAACAGAATAATGGACGTTTAATACATTGAAGAAAGCCGAAATACACGTTCTATTTTGATTAGTAGGAATGAATACGGATCAGAAAACATATTGGAATTATGCACATGAGGAAAAAAAACGAAAACCGGTGCAAATGATGAGCCTAAAAAGAGTTGAGAAATGAAAGAGAACCAGCGCAACCCAAGAAACAATCGGATTGTTTCTAATAGCTTAAATTTCTCTAGAGCGCATTTTTACCTAATGAAAAGAGGCTTCAATCCTGAACAAGACAGCATGCTGCCTTGCAAGGGATCGATTGCATTTAAATATGAACTTGTACAATAAATAAATGTTTTTACAACAAGTCGAACTTCTACAACAAATATAGCTAGAACCCTTAGCCGAACGTGTCTATTTACTTCCGAATATAGAACACGAATGAAAAAATACTTCAAAAAATACGCACAAATTCGGCGGCCTTTTCTCACTACAACACATTCATAGTATATATATCTTAGCGATTCCGAAGAAACAGAAACAATAAATAGGAAGAAAGGCTAATCGTTGCGAGACAACAAGTAAAACAACTGCGGACAGCGCGCCCCATTGATTGCGAGCCCGGCCAGGCACACCCAGACATTTACATCACGCCCACAGTATAATAGTGTGCCTGTGCTACTAGCCTGTTACTGTAGGCCGCGACGTTTCAGTAACTTCACATCACGCACCGAAATAGCTTCTCGCTCATTGTATGTATGGCGATTTCGCTCTTGAAAGACTTCTGAAGGGTTCGTTTTTCTTTTCAAACAATTCATGTTAAAAGTGATCAACCGAACATGACTAATGGTAAGGATTTTACTTGTAATGCGCAACTTTATTTCAAAAGTTGAGCTAGACGACAATAAGAGAGTGGCATTTTTTTTTAAATCAGATTATTCTGATCTCTAACAATTTGAATGGTAGCCGGCGGTGGAATGCTCAATTGTTTTATACATATTTCCTTTGGACATAGCTTGTTTTTAGTGTCATCACTGTTGAGAAGAAAAAAAAACATTTATTATCGTTAGAGAAGTGGACGGGTGGGCGGAGCTTACGGGAGATCTAGCAGATTTGGTCAGGGCGCGTATTCAGCGAGCGAACTCTGCAGCGAGTAGATGACGAAGAGGAGGAAAAACGCAGAGGCAAGGGTGGCCAGGCCCGGGCCAGGCCCGGGCCGGGCCCGTTGCTAATTTGGCGGGCCCGGGCCGGGCCCGGGCCTAATATAAATAAGCGGGCCCGGCCCGCATGGCATAAGGCCCGGCCCGGGCCCGGCCTTATTGAATGCGGGCCCGGCCCGCATCTGAATTTTAAACCCGGCCCGGCCCGGGCTCGGCCCGGGCCGGGCCCGGGCCTTTACGTTAAATGAATTCGGTTGTAGAGAGCGCTTCCGCTCTGTTTTTCGCTCTGTCTTTAATGCATGTATTCCTTAATGTAATATTGCAGTCTAATGAAAGCTGCACCATTGGTCTCGTTGCCCCGTACATCCTCGGCATCGAGCAGGAGCTCGAAAAGGCGTCCGCCAGCAGTTGCGAAACTTCTAAAGAATTTGCGGCTGAGCTGATAACGGCGTATGCGGAGATCAAGAATTACTTCTACACCCCTCTCCATCGCGCAGCTTCACTTCTGGATACGCGAGCAAGCCGCATGAGACAGTACTTCAATAGAAACCACCAGTTTCTTGTCCAGGTTAACCATAATAATTCTCTCAATTACCATAGAATTGCAATTTACAGTGCAAGGAGGACGTCGAAGAAATTGACTACTTGCTTACGGCGGCATCCTCTCCGTCTCTCTCGCAGAGCCAATCGGAACAGGCATCTCCATCTGATGCTCTTCTGATGGGGGGAGACGGATAGCAAGGATCGGACCCTACGTGACGAACTCGATGAATTCTATCTAACCCGCCCCAGTAACGTTGACCCATTCGAATACTGGCAGAACAAAACTTATAGCATGCCTTTGTTAGCTCCTCTTGCCCTTTCCATTCTTACCGTTCCTGCAACAAGCGCCCAGACAGAGCGCTCCTTCTCCCGCTTGCATCATCTCATGAGTGATTATCGTCATAGCCTGTCTGATGCCAGCATCCAAGCCCTCATTACCGTTTCCATGAATCGTGTAAAAGTTGTTGGAGATGACAAGGATGACGAGAATGATGATGACATTGAAGATTGAGATACCGCTATTGTTTTCCTAATGTTTTTTCTTGTTTTCGTTCTCTCTCACGCTCTTGTTTCCAAGTCCTCATGGTTTCAGTATGTATGTTTCTGGTTCTGGACACCTTCTTTCTTGTTTCGTTTTAGGTGCTAAATAAAGAAGTAACACCAGCAAATTTATGCAATAACACGTGATAATGATATTACAGGCAGTAATTCAGTCTTAATTTTTCATTTGAAATTTGAAATTTGACCCGGGCCCGGGCCGGGCCGGGAATTTAAGGCCCGGCCCGGCCCGGCCCGAGAGACAGCGGGCCGGCCCGGGCCCGGCCCGCCAGATATTTTTGAAAGACGGGCCCGGGCCGGGCCGGGCCTACGATTACAGGCCCGGCCCGGGCCCGGCCCGGACGTTGCCGGGCCGGCCCGGGCCGGTTTTTGGCCAGCCTTGCGCAGAGGCCACTTGAGAGGCAGAGGGATTTGCTCCTTGGCTGAAAGAGTGAGAGAGAGAGAGAGAGTGAGAGAGATGGGGGAGATGGAGAGACAGAGATACGAAGGGAAAAGATATATATATATATATATATATATATATATATATATATATATATATATATACAGTCGCGCTCATAAAAACTGGGAATTCATGTTTTTTGGACCTAACTTTTTTAAGGAAGGGACAATCTTAATGAAATTTTCAGGGTTGCTTCATTATAATAATAGGCATTAATTAGCAGTTTATTGGTTTCATTGATCCACAAATGATCAATAAAAAATCAATAACTTAGAATCACCAGGATTGCACATTTAGGCGCTCAGGACAAAATTATTTTTTTTCTTTGATCTTCGGGTAGTTTTTACTGGACTTTTATATTATTTGCATTTTATAACATCCCAGCGATAACATTGTATTCTAATTGTGATTTAATCCTATGCTGTTACATGCTTCCTGCCCTCAGTTCAAGATTCACTCAATCGGCCTGAGATGCAGGAGTTTCAGCAGGACAAAATCGATCATTTACTACTATGACAATAGTATTAATGATTTTAATATGTTTAAGGAGAATCATTGAATGTTTTCAGATGGCTAGTTAAGCTGTGAAAATTAAGTGCTCATTAGTTCAACCTCTTATGAGCACGGCGGTCAACTTTGGTCCTCCGCCAAGATGTACTTAAAGTGATACTTTGCAGGGCTCTGTGATTTAAAAACGGTTTTGTCTATCTAAAACGATTGCTAATAGGTTTTTACATGTTCCGATGTCTTCTTGCATCATTGGCACCATGAAGCAATAAGGAACAGAAGAACGTTTGAACGTACCCCAAGTATGGAATAGTATTGTATTTTAGAAGGCAGAATATTAAACCCGAAAATTTTAATATCGAGTCAAAGACCACTTTATTCGATACAGAAGTGTGTTCAGCACTCGTCAAAATTCCAAGTAGATCATTTAATGCTGCGCTTGGCTAAGAGAGGCCTGATGTCAAACATGCATTTTCTCGTTTTATAGGTGTCATCAACCGTTCGTTGTTTTCTTGAAGACTGATTAAGGCAGGGATACAAGAAGACTTCGGAACATGTAAAAACCTATTATCAATCGTTTTATATAGACAAAACCATTTTAAAATCACAGAGCCCTGCAGAGCATCACTTTAAGTTCCTCTTGGCTGAGGACCAAAGTTGACCGCGGTGTTCATAAGGGGTTGAACTAATGAGCACATAATTTTCACAGCTTAACTAGCCATCTGTAAACATTCAATGATTCTCCGTAAACATATTAAAATCATTATTACTATTGTCATAGCAGTAAATGATCGATTTTGTCCTGCTGAAACTCCTGCATCTCAGGCCGATTGAGTGAATCTTGAACTGAGGGCATTAAGCATGTAACAGCATATGATTAAATCACAATTAGAATAAAATGTTATCGCTGGGATGTTATAAAATACAAATAATATAAAATTTCAATAAAAGCTACCCGCAGATCAAAGAAAAAAAAATTTTGTCCAGCGCGCCTAAATGTGCAATCCTGGTGATTCTAGGTTATTGATTTTTTCTTGATCATTTGTGGATCAATGAAACCAATAAACTGCTAATTAATGCCTGGTATTATAATGAAGCAAACCTGAAAATTTCATTAAGATTGTCATTTCCATAAAAAAGTTAGGTCCAAAAAACATGAATTCCCAGTTTTTATGAGCGCGACTGTATATATACATATATATATATATATATATATATATATATATATATAGAGAGAGAGAGAGAGAGAGAGAGAGAGAGAGAGGATGAGAGGAGAGAAAGAAAAACAGATGAATGGTTATCATCTCCAGGCACATCCCAACTATGGTAAGAATATGAAATCGAGAGGAAAGAAGCTGACAATCGATCCGGTGGTATCGGAGGGCAGAAAGCTTCAGCGACTTCATCCACTGGGTCGGAACGGTCGTCATGATGTGATAGAGAGGAGAGAGATCGAGAGATCGAGAGAGAAAGAGAGAGAGGGAGGGAGAAAGGGAGAGAGAGAGAGAGAGAGAGAGAGAGAGCGAGAGCGACAGCGAGGGAGGGAGAGAGAGAGACGCTACAATGGTCAGGGAAATGAAATAGAAAGATAGTTCAACTGCAAGCTATTTGAATTTTTCAATACCTCGTAGTTGCATTTCTCTCTCTCTCTCTCTTTCTCTCTCTCTCTAAATCTCACATGCTCTCTCGCGATTGTATCAGGCAAAAAGGAGCGAATTCAAGAGCGATTTTTTACGCTCCTTAAAAAGATAAAGATCCTCCTTGCCGACGTTGCTGTCGTGTGGAAGACGTGGACCGAACCGCGAGGCTGACGCTGCCCTGAATCATGGAAATCGGCTTGACTACTACCACGACGATACTGTAGAGTCCACGTCTTGCTTCCACTTCGTTTTCATAACTTTCATAACCTATCTTACATCAAATCGGTATCCGTGGCACAGAAGAAAACAATCGATGTGAAACAAGATTGTTTATGTGCTTTAATCGACTTGCAAGACCACAAACTCCAAAGATGCAACGACAAAGGAATCATTTCACTCTTATAATTGAATAGCGGAAACTCACCCGATTCTCATTTGTCCGCTGGAGTGATATCTCTATGGATTCTGGTTTTCTCTCCATGTCGACGATCGTGTTCTTTGTCGAAAGCATATTTTTTGTTGTTTTTGTTTCATAAGCTTTGGCGAATGCTGAGCAGGTACTTTTAAAAAAGTGCTGGGACTATAATTGAAAGAATACGAACAATCGATTGATGATTTCTCGAAACAGACTTTAACGATACTAATAGACAACTTATCGCTATTTGGCGTCTCAAAGAAACGGCAGATTCAGCAGCGTTTTCAAAGCCGAGAATAGGGTTTGGGTTAAGTGGGGAGATAGACGAGGATGCGAATGACAACAAGAGGGGAACGTATGCAGATAATTGATTGAACATACAAAACCTGCTAAAAATATATACTATGTTCATATTACATTACTCGGTAATTCTAGGCCATGGAAACGCTGATTTTGCGATGAGTTTTTGAGAATGCATTTGAGAATTTGCCGCTGTTCTTCTTCTTTATTTACGGCGCATATTAAGTAGAACATTTGGGGGTTATATGTACCACATTTATCAATGATAAAAGCTCCAATTTTATTATTCGGGATATGATAAGAGACAAACAATAGTAGTGGAGAGATTTCTTTGTTTGGTTCAGAACACTCGAGATCCAGAATCGAATGCAGATATAACTTATGGAAAGCGGGGAAATGCGGTATTCTCGCGGGAGTAAATGATAAACTGTCGACAGATACGAAAGAAATCGTTATCTGAGGAGTTTTTATTTTATATTTGAAAAAAAAACAATCTAAATTATTTTTGACATCGCGTCTTCTGTGTCTTTGACAATGTGAGAAATTGATTGATCAGGCATATACATACATAGGATGAAAAAGAAGTATGGGATGAGAGGTAAAGCCACAATTGTGAACAACCGGCGTTTGAAATATCATTATTGCTTTATAATTGAAACTATATAAGATTGGAATGCGTGCGAAAACCACAAGGCACTCGAACATCAACAGCACCAAACTTGCACTCGACGCAAACACAGCAGTCATGTACCTACAGATGCCTCCATTTACATACATATAATTCGTGTTTACTTTTTTAATAACTCTATCATTTATGTAATTTTTGTGGGCGAAAGTAATAATGTTATGAAATAATTAATTATTCATTGACAGATAACTTATTATTTATGAACCTTTTTATAGCGATATTTTCTCATCGGAGCATATTTTTCAATTAATATTTTTTATTCACTCAATTAAAAATTAGTAATTATAATCAAACTGTAAAGCTTGAAGAAGTTTTTTTTATGAATTCTCGCTTAATGTGAAGGATTCGATCAGCGCATTGGTCAGCTCTGTGAACAAAAATTTTCTTCAAAATTTAATTTATTAGCTAAGGGTAGGAATAGTTTTGGTTTGACAGATTAATTTGATAGCCTCGCCCATTCGCCGCCCTCGACGGCGTTCCATTCGTGGCATGATTTGGATAATGATTCCGCTCAAAATTAGTAAATAGTAAGATGATTTATATCAACAACATTGGTTTGCAAAAGTTATGTATATGCGTAGCCTCAAGAGCTGCATTGATGAGTTATGTACAAAAAATGTATCACGCTTATAATTAATTTACTTTTATTTAATTAATTTATCGTTGTAACGGAATGCCGATATGGCCCCCTATTCCACCCTCTCTTCGGGGGCTTAGGACCTCCCGGGTTCGGGCACCTCCTCGTCTTACATTAGCTCTTCCAGTCCCCGCACGACGTAAAAAGCTATTCGAGTGAAGAATTTTTTTCAGACGATGAAAAATTTTAAATTCACGTCATTTAATATATAATTAAAAAAAAGGTTCATTTTACTTTTGTTACAAAATATTTTAATAGAGTTATTATCCTCTACGTTCGAGCGATCGCTCACCCCTCGTTTATTATCGCTTTTAACGTGGTGATGCGGCATTAATCCACCAGGTCGCTTGCAACCAAGTTAAAAGAAGTAGAAGTATAGGTAGAAAATCGTGAATAGTACACCCAGATTAAGAATCACAAGTTTTAGACGAAATATGAAAATATGTACATACAATCGGTTGTGATTACAATGTTCTCTGATTCAATGCCATTAAAATTACACGAAACTGTCGCCATATTCGAGCAGATCCACTGAACAAAAGACAGCCAAATGGCTTGTGATGTGAAAAAAGGACAATAATTAAAAGGAATTTAGAAAACTAAAAGGCAATCAATATGAAAAAATCGTATATATTTCAAAGATTAAGTTTTTTTCTGAAACGAAAGCGACATATGTAAATAAGGTCAAATAAACACGGAAAGCCATCGGGTCCTGTTCTAGTTGCTGTGCCGCGCTCTTACAATTAGAAATTATAGGTACGTATTGATTTACAAGGATTTTTTTAAATCTAAACTTTAAATTTTTTTAGTAATAAAGAATTATTGACGATTCGGAAGCCCTTTGACTTTCCGATCTGTTCGGGCCATGATAGACACATTTTTACCATTACGTGATATGACTATAACACGAATCGCTCTCGTAGTGCAGAATAATTATCAGCGAATTTTTTTTATTAATTCCTAAAAAAAACCAATAAAAAACCAATTGTATTAAAGATACAATTGACTAGCACAGAAAAAGACACGAAAAATTACACTCACGCCTCACATACAATCAATGAACAATAGGTACAATAAATACATCAATAGGTCACAAATGATATAAATGTTTTTTTAGAAATGGCAATATTAATCTTCTTTTCACCCCTCTGCCTTCTTTGTCTCTCTCCTCCTAGCTCACTCTCTCCCTCCCCTCTCTCACCCTCTCTTCCTCAATGTCTCTCTATCTCTCTTTGTCTCCCCCCCCCTTAACAGGTCAACCTCGTTCTTTATTCCCCGCTATTTGACCCGCTAATGTTAGGAAAAGTGAAGTTGTGGTCGTATGTAGTCATTTGAGATGCTCATAATGTGGTCCGTTGATGCTCCAGCAGAGTAGAGGGTAATGAATAGGATAGATGGAGGGAGGGAGTGACTGAAAAAGATAAGGAAAAGATAGCAATGGCGTCTTCGCGTACGCCGAGCAGCTCGATCGAGCTCGCAAGCGAATTTTCGCTGTTCCGAAAAACAACATTCGAATAAGTTTTTTCCTGCCACTATTGAAATAAATTCTCCATCACAGCTGCCATGACACGGTCTTTCTGTTAGAAGCTTTCAATTTGCAGCAAAACTTATTAAATTTCTCCTCGATGCCGCGCGGCTGAGAGCCGCGCCGCCCTTGTTCGACCCATAAAAAGGATGACCGCCGGTGCCAGTTGATGTCGGCGGACTCCACGAATGGAACGCCGTCCAGAGCGGAGAGCGGGCGAGGCTATCAAATTAATCTGTCAGATGAAAACTATTCTTACCCTTAGCTAATAAATTAAATTTTACAAATTGCTTTTTAACAGAACTGAAAAATGCGTTGATCGATTCCATCACATGTAAGCGAGAATTCGTTAAAAAAATATTTCTTCATGGTTTACAGTTTTATTATTTTAATTGATCAAATTTAAAAACAAATTAGCGAAAAATATGCTCCGACGGAAAAATACCGCTATAAAAGGTTCACAAATAAAACAGTTTTATTTTCTAAGTTCTTTGCCAATGAATAGCCAAATATTTATTAACATTATTACTTTAAAATTAACTAAATAAAAAAGGTCATTTAACAAGTAAGTAAATACAAATTATATGTAAATGGAGGCGTCTGGAGCTACATGACAGCTGTGTTTGCGTCGAACGCAAGTTTGGTGCTGTTAGTGTTCGAGTGCCTTGTGGTTTTCGCACGCATGCTAATCTTATACAGTTTCAATTGTAATGTCGTAACGATCAATTGAAAGCTGCGATGTTGATATAAAATTGTAATAATGTTAAAATTGACATTTTTCGCGAGTTAGCAGATTCCGTCGTTCAGACGGCGAGGTACGCACAATCAGCGCAACAATCGTATAGTTTAAATTGTCGCGTCATAGCGATTTCTTGAGTTTTTTCTGTATTGATAGATACAATGTTAGTTTGCAGATGAATTTTAATTTACTTTAAATTTTTGATTTCTATAGCATTGACTTGAATTAAAACGAATAACAGTTGTGTATAATTAGAACATTGAGTTTAAGTAGTGACGTTTGAATGTATACTGTTTTTTATGTTTACTATATTTCTTAAGCAATTTCTAATTAGACGCATTTCTCACAATACAGGAAACTCGCAGAATTTATCTCCACCATATTCCATTTTGATTCAGAGTATACGAGATCCAGAATCACGTGCAAAGATAAATAAGAAGGACAATGCGCCCGTGGTTTTCATGTGAGCTGAAAGGATAAATTCAAGACATTTGTTTGCCATGGCCGATACGTAGTGGTTCCGTTTTCCAAAATAATTTATTGCATACTGTCAATCTCTCTAATAATGAATTCTCGTAATTTGGAATCTCGTATCAGTTGGCGTTTTTTCCTATTTGCTTTTTCTTATACATATGTAGTTATCGCAATGCAGAAAGTGAAAGGGAAATTCGAGCAAGCTGTAACAAAGAAGTGAATGTATTGATTGCATTATTCATACATAATTCTGATGAGAGAAAACTCGCCCTGTGTTTCAATTGTCCACTGGAGTGATTATCTCATAGATTCTGGCTTCGTCTCCATATGTTGATTTTGAACCATATTCCATGTATGATAACGAAGAGAAAACAAACATTTTTCAAACAAAAGCCGGGCAGAGAATGTAGCATATAATACCTTCTATAAATTGATGTATACTATGTACATATTTCATTTCATTTCTCATTTCTCATTCTTGGCCATGGAAACGCAAATTTTGTGATGAGCTGCTGCACTTGAGAATTTGCCACTGTTCTTCTTCTTCTTTGTTTACATTAAGTTTACATTTTTATATTAATTAGCACACTTGGGTGATTATATCTACCATGTAACGATGATAAATCTCCTATTTCACTATTCGGGGATGTGAGAAAAGGCTAAATAATAGTACAGGAGGGAGAGATTTCTATGAAAATATTTAAAATGAATTTTTTATGAACATAAACTGATAACTGTTTGTCAAGCAAAAAGAAACTATCCATTTTTAAAGAGAAGCTTTCGCTCTCTCTCTCTCAAAATAAAGGTATGCACAATTTAAAATATTTTACTCTTCCTTTGGACAATAATTATTAGCGAGGATGCATTTGGATCCCTCCGACTCCTCCGATCCCTCCTCGGTAGCAAGATCCTGCGCGGGACTGTATTTTGGAAAGCCCTGACTACTACTCATTTTCCTACAATTTCGATTTGCGTCGCCAAATTTACAGAATATAAGAAACGATGATACTCTATAAGTTAGGAACGAATGAGTCACCTCTAACAATAAGAGGATTTCTGAGTTGGACTATCTTGAGATTTATCTTTGGACTCGAAGAAAGGCTCTACTTATGCATACCAACAAAACAAACCGATTCGACCAATTGTTCAGAACGGGCGAGATCCAGAATCGAGTGCACATATAAATAATGGAAAGAAGGGAAATGCGCACGTGCGCCGTGGTTTTCGCGCGGGAGGAAATGATAAACTGTCGATATTTACGAATAAACTCGATACCTGACGAGAAGCTAGTTGTAGGAATTTCGAACATGGTAATAAACAATATATTTGACGACAGACCAATGTGGTTTGCAGAAGCATTTGACTCGAAAGGAACTAAATTAAATATCACCAACTCTAATGATTAATTTGACTTTTCTCAGTTAGATTTTTAACAAATATCCAGTGAACTAGGAATGTATGTATGTATACTAAAAAAATATATATACGACGATAGATGTGATATTCAAAAAGAAGATATTGACTGATCAACGATGTGGAAGAAGATTGGGCGCAAGAACACTAACAGAACAGTGCAGACATGCAGCTCCATTTACAACATATAATACGTATTTACTTCCATTTAGATCAGGTAATTTATGTAGACGAAAGTAATACTTTTATGAAATATTTGTTTATTCATTGAAAAAAGAACTTATAAAGAAACTATATTATTTATGAACCTTTTATTGCTGTATTTTCTCATTGGAGCAAATTTTCAATTAATTTCTTGATGTAAACTTTCAAATAGTTTATTGATGTAAATAATATAAATGAAAAAGTAACAAAATATATATATAAACATAAATTATGTATGTATATGCGCAGATTCAGCCCTGCTCCCTGGTTGCCGTGTTTGGCGTCGCGAGCCAAGTTGGCCATTTCAGGGACTTTCTCGGGCCGAGTATTTCTCTATTAGCTGTTGCATTTCTAGCACAAAAAAAATTGTTTGAAATGTCAAACAATATCGTTTCCAGTTTCAGACAAAAACAATTGCTGTTTCAAAACATTTTGTTTGTGTGTCTGCCTATTGGTTTTCGCATGCACGCCAATCTTATAAAGATTGAATAGTTCCGAGTTCACTATCCGGCTACAGGTCACTTTCGCCATTAGTTATCCACTCAATAAATAAAATGTCTCGAAGACAAGAATGTGATTATCACACCTTTGGATAGCATGAATATTCAGCGATATTTATTCGTTCGTCCGACCAATGCGCTGATGAAATTCGTCACATGTAACAATTGCAATAGAAGTTTCAAGCTCAACCTGACCGAACACACAAAAAACATTGTTTGATATATCAAACAATTTCATACAAACAATTTGTTCCAGATCCGCACCAAAACAATGCTGTTCCAAATAGCCAACAATCATTGTTTGATGCGCGATTGTTTGGCATATCAAACAATTTCGTTGAAACAAATTGTTTGATATATCAAACAATCACAGCGCAGCCGCGTTGGCTCCGCCCCTTTCTGCTTGCGCACCCATTTTTCATGGCATTTTAGCTGTTTTCTTATATTCTCCGAAAAGTTTCGATGCTAATTACCAATCTTTTTCGATATCTAATTAGCTAACCCTCTACCACACCCTCTCCTACATTCTCTCCGTCTCTCTCTCTCTCTCTCTCTCTCTCTGTGCTATCAGGAATCTCAAACACGACCCACAAACTAGCCAGTTTATCGTCTTTTGCAGCTATTATTGCGGTTTTTGCTATAAAACAGTTTAAACAGTAGGTAAATCATGAGAACAAAAGCTGCAAAAGTTGGCTAACCTGGTTTGTAGAGAAGTGTTGGCGCCGTCGTCGTTGTATCTTGAATTATGGTTAGAATTTTGTACCCGACCGGACCCGAACCACCACCCCG
Organism: Allodiplogaster sudhausi; assembly: GCA_945643635.1. Taxonomy (NCBI): domain Eukaryota; kingdom Metazoa; phylum Nematoda; class Chromadorea; order Rhabditida; family Diplogasteridae; genus Allodiplogaster; species Allodiplogaster sudhausi. The sequence continues at coordinate 4,594,603 of CALZFC010000006.1, read as the reverse complement.
CGCACCCACTACCCAAGCGACTACACCGCACTACCCGCGCTAGTGAGCTGAATGTTGAAGAACTTATCCAGACGAAAAGGGGCGGCGCCCATAGAGAACGTTGAGAAGAGAATGGAGAAAGAGAGACAGAAAGAGGAAAGAGGCAGAGTAAAAGAGAGAGAGAGGGAGAGAGAGAACTCTACGAACTCGGTCTCGCCATCTGTGCCAATTTTGCTAAGAGCCAAAAGGTTTTTTTCGAGAGTTTTGCTGCTCAATGTGACTTGTGTTGATTCTCTCTCAATCCTACATTTTTCTTTAAAAAAAAAAGGAGATTCTTTTGAGCTATTTAATATTGTATAAAAGTAAGTCTGAACGATTTCCGCACTCGAGGTCTGAGGAATAAAATATGCCCGTTTTTGCGTTTCTTTTGAGAAAATCACTTAGAGAGAGCCCATAAGTTGCGTCTCTCTCTATCCTACATTGTTCTACAGAAAAAGGCGATTCTTTTGAGCTATTTAATGTTGTATAAAAGTAATTCTGAACCTCATCCGAGGTCTGAGAACCTATATGTGAACACTGTTCGTGATGTCAGGAGTTGGCCGTGATCATCGCTCTTGTGCTCAAACTTGTAAGTGTAAGAACAACGCTCAACGTGAATTTTACACATCTCTCTGTACCTCATTAGAACCGCCTTTCTCGGCAGAATGTAATGACATAGAGAGAGAGTCACCTTTCGGTCTCTTTATAGTGTTCACAGCAAAAGTCTGTCTCTCTCTCTCTCCCTGTCTGTCTGTCTCCCTCCCCCTCTCTGTCTGTCTGTCTGTCTGTCTGTCTCTCTCTCCCTCTGTCGGTCTGTCTCTATCTCCCTCTCTCTCTGTCTGTCTGCCTCTCTCTGCCTCTCTCTCTTTCCCGTGGTCTTCATTCTAATGACTGGAAATCGATATCTGCTATCAAATCGCTGGTATAAGAATGAAGAGGTAACGAAACACTGAAAGAGAGAGAGAGAGAGAGAATGCACATGAAGGTGTGTACAAGAGTTAGCTAATTAGATATCGAAAAAGTTTGGTAATTAGCAACGAAACTTCTCGGAGAATGTAAGAAAACAGCTAAAATTCCATGAAAAGTGGGTGCTCAAACAGAAAGGGGCGGAGCCAGCGCGGCTGCGCTGCGATTGTTTGATATATCAAACAATTTCCATGAAACAATCCAAACAATTGCCTCGTACTGGATAGCGTGCAAATCGGCAAAACAAATTGTTTAATATGCCAAACAATTTTTTTGAAACAATTGTTGTTTCAAACAATTCATAAAACAATCGCGCACCAAACAATGTTGTTTCAAACAATTTTTTTTTGTGAATAAGACAAAAAAAAACAAGACACTATGTATTGGACCTCCTTTAAGACAAAATAGCAATGCAGCTTTAAAAAAACATAGATAACATGGGGAGAAGAAAAAAACCAGATTAGCGATGGTCCGATAGTAAATGCGATCCCTAACAAGGCATGTGAATTTGTTGGGCTAGTCATGGGCTAAATGTGTGATACAAAAACTGTTGCTTCTGCGGAAGAAGGGGGATAATATCCCATGAAAACAATATTTTAAGAAGTAGTTTTAAAATAGCTTACAAATTTTTCTCCATCTTTTTTCATAAAATAGCACTACTTATATTGAATAATACTGTTGCGAAATAATATTTTTAATAAATATAATTTCGTGTTATATGTAGTAGTCAGTCCTGTAATGCAATCATAAAAACTGGCTATCACAGCCCGAACATGAAGAGCGTTTGAGAGGAAAGCCAAAGAATATTCGAATCGTCTCCAATTCTCTATCACAAAATATATTTAAAAGTTTAGATAAATTTGATCTACATATTTCAAAGCCTCGTTATTCAATACGTTGCTATAATTTACAAGAGCGCGGCACAACGAATGGAAGAGACCCGATGGCTTTCCGCGTTTGGCTTACCTAAGTGTTAGTAGTTACTTATGCCTTCGTTACAGAAAAAAAGCTTAATCATTGAATTTTTCTGAATGGATTGACTGTTATTCTTCTCCATTCCTTTTAATTATCGCCTTTTTTACATCACTGGCCGTTTGGCTGTCTTTCATTCAATGGATTTTCTCGAATATGGCGACAGTTTCATGTAATTTTAACGCCATTGAATCAGAGAAGATTGCAATCACAACCCAATGTGTTTTCATATTCACTTTTTGTTTAACAAAAAAAAACCTTAATTCTTAATCTGGGTGTATTATTCACAATTTTCCAGATATGCTTCTACTTTTTGATCTGGGTGCAAGCGACCTGGTGGATTAATGTCGCATTATCACGTTAAAAGCTATAATAAATGAAAGGTGATCAATTGTTCAGAAGGTCCGGGTAGCTAACTCTTTTTAAATATTTTTTATCAAAAATTAAATGAACCTTTTTAAATTTATATTAAATAACGTGAATTAAAATTTATTCTTCATCTGCAAACAAAAAAATTCTTCAGACGAGTGGCTTTTCACGTCGTGCGGGGCCTGGAAGAGCAAAGACGAGGTGGTGCCGTGTCTCTCTAAGTGTCTGTCTCTCTCTCCCTCCCTCCCTCCCTCCCTCTCTCTCTCTCTCTCTCTCTCTCTCTCTCTGTCTGTCTATGCCCAAAGCATTATCCAACAAATATGTAGACTCGTATTTTTTCCAAAGTCCGATAAAGGAAACCCTAAAATAAATGCTACGTTAAACTTAAAGGGAACGAAGTTCAACCGTACTATACATATTTTAATTGTCTTGACCACTGTCGTCATCATCTCTCTAAAATGCATGATCAGTAGCATTTAGGTACAATTAATTTAAAAAGTTTTATTAACATAAATACTTTTTGTTGAAAATAGAACATTGAGTTTTAGTTGTGCAGTTTGTACGGATAGTTTTTTTAATATTTACTTTATTTTTTAAAGAAATTTCTAATTCGACATCATTCTCACAATCAATGAAACTCGCAGAATTTTTCTCCATCCATATTCCATTTTGATTCAGAGTATGCGAGATCCAGAAGTGCAAAGATGTGTAAATAAGAAGGACAATGCGTGGTTTTCATGTGAGCGGAATGGATAAATTCAAGACATTTGTTGCCCTAGACGGTAATAAAGGCTTTAAAATTTTTATTGCACACGTTTAAGCTTACTAATAATAAAGTCTTGTAATTTGGATTCTCGTATCAGTTGTCGTTTTTTTAATAATAATAATTTATTACACCAAAAATAATTTGATGCGACCACACTTGCATCATTAAAACCGATGAAGAATATTTAGACCGAAGATACGTAAAAGAAAGGGAAAAATAGAAGGAATGTATCCGTGCTGTGCAGATTATTTGAACACGTAAATAATGACTGAGTGGATACATTTTAAGAAAAAAAATAAGCGGGGAAAAGGAGGGTCGGAAACTGAGAAAGTCTACTTTTAGCGATAAGTAGAGATGGTGCATGGACAATAACGGATGGCAATTGAGAATACCACCTAGCAGTTCTTAGTGCAAAGGAATGAAATAATTGATCTCTCTTAGTAGTAGGAATATGAAAGCAGTATACAGAAGAGCGACCTGATGTCGGTTTAAGAGAGCATCTCAGTAAGGGACAAGGAGCGCCTGCCCTAGAAATTCATAATTTTTCTACAACCTTGAAAACATTATGAGGGATGTATCTAGTGTTCATAACGAAGTCTAGGCGGTCAGAAAGTTTAGAAAAAAATTTTTCACTTAGATATAAGTCGTAATGTTCATAAACTTTGGATGAAATACAATATGCAGAAAAATTTCATTTCGATCAAGCGTACCATGGATGGTACACAAAAGTAGAAAATGAACGTCAAATTTATGTTTCTCGTCTCAAACAACCTAATGGTATAGTTTTCAGAACATAAGTTCCATTGGTACCAGCTTTCGCAGAACAGCTCAAAATAGTCGAATCCTGTCGCCGATTTTTTTTCGAAATTTCAAGATTTCTTTAAAATGTACAGGTTTTGCATTTTCATTGAAGGATATATTATGTAAAAGTCTCTGCTCTTTCGAATGGTTATGACCTTTTTGGTAATCCGATTCACAAATGACCTGATAGTTGGCTTCGAAGGAGTTTTCATACATTTATTTCGCCTTCTAGGCTCGTAAAAATGAAATTTCATGACTTTTAGAGTACTTTTGTGTGTGTTATATCATGAAAGAACTTCAAAGAATCCTGGAATACATATTATTGGGTGCTAGATGTTTCAAAAGAACTAATTTTAAATAATTGCCAAAAAATATGCAGCAATATCGCCTTCAACGGTCACTATTCAAATACATATTCCCAAAAAATGTATCCTCAGATTTTGATTAAAAAGCTGTACCCGACTCAGTTTTAACTGCTCTTTCTTGTAGAATAAATGTTATGTGGTAATTCGGTCTATATGACCCATTAATGAACCAAAGAATGAGTATTTTAACACCAGAATTTGGCCAAAAACACAAAAAGTCAATTTTAGGCCTTTAGACTAATTTCGTTTGCGTACAAAGTATATACCATTTTAAAGAGGATAAAAAATTACATCGAATGGACTATTCCGTTTTAAAATTAATGAAGTTTGAAAGAAATTATGGTTTGCAGCCAAAGCCGAAATTTGCTCAGAAACCCATATTCAAATGCAGATACCCAAAAAAAGTATCCGAGATTTTTCCTCGCAGAAACATATTCTGTGTAGTTTTTCCTGCTCTTTCTCATGGACCATTCGGTTTTTTGGACGTAATAGTAAAAAAAAAGTTATTGCCTGAAAACGACTTTTTAAAAACTTAAATTGGAGAAAAGTCATATAAATTTTATTTTTCGAAAATGGTCTCCACGGACTTTTTTGTGTAGTTTTGAACAAGGAATCTAACAGTGAAAAGATTATTTAGAAATATTGAGTATAACGGTAGTTATGGTCATCCAAAATTTATGAACATTACGACTTATATCTAAGTGAAAAAATTTTTTCTAAACTTTCTGACCGCCTAGACTTCGTTATGAACACTAGATACATCCCTCATAATGTTTTCAAGGTTGTAGAAAAATTATGAATTTCTAGGGCAGGCGTCCATGGCGGCCTCCTTGAGTCTTACAGAGAGGCTCTCTTAAATCTATAGAATCTCTGAATCTGGCAGTACTCTAACATATTTAGCATCTTGTAGCACGTTAAAATATCAATCAAAATTCGTCTGGAATACAAGGAGGAAAGTGAAAAGCGCATCAAACGAGAAGGATACGAAGGAAGAGAGGACAGAGAAACAAATTGCTTAGATGTTCGTATAAATAATAATCTTGTAAAAACTCTCTGCACTCTTTCTATTTCTCTAATAAGAGTGACTTTGTATGGCGACCAAATAGAACAAGAGAATTCTACGATGGGAAGAACATAAGTCTTGAAGCACGTAATATATAGAGTTGGATCGCTAGATTTCAAAATTCTAAACAAGGCATAAACAATACCCAGAGATTTAGATACTGTGGATTTAATATGAAAGCTATAAGAAAGATCGCCATCCATATATACACCAAGGTCACGAACAGGTTCAATAGCAACGGCAAACGGAATGCTAGGCGGAAGATTACCAGAAGAAATAAGAGAGTCATTAGAAGACGAAGGCTTGACGAGAGAATTGTGAAAGACATGATAGGGCAATTTAGGGTTTCTTTTTCCGATGTGCAAAACGGAGCATTTTTTGAACGCCACCGATAACTGCCATTTTTCGCAGTATTTTTGAATTATAAGTGAGGCTTCTGAAAACTGTGAGTGGGCCAGTGTCTGCGAAAGAGAGTCAAAAGAAGAGTAAATTTTGATGTCATCTGCGAACATCACTGGCACAACAGTGTGTAGATGGCCAAAAAAAAGTGTGTAGATGGAGGAAGATCTGCAATGTACAAGCTAAAAAGAAGTGGTGCCAGCACTGTTCCTTGCGGCACACCTGAAGAGATAGAAAAACATGAAGATAATGAGTTATTTACTTTTACACAGAATGACCGATCACTTAGGAAGGACTCTAGCCAATTGAGTAGAGATCCTCTAATACCCATGCACTCTAACTTGTAAACGAGATTATTTATTGATACAGTATCAAATGCCTTTGCCAAGTCATAATAAAGAACGTCCACCGATTTTCCATTATCAAGTTCCTCTAACCAGTACTGCGTAGATTCAAGCAAATTTGTAGTAACGGATCGTTTAGCACGAAAACCGTGCTAGCAGTCAGGTAACAGATTAAAAATTTTACACCACCTTACAAGTTTGGGCTTAATGCAGCGTTCGAAAACCTTAGCAGATGCTGGTGAGATAGTAATGGGTCGAAAATGTTCAGGTGCAGATGGAGAAGAAACTTTATTAATTGGAATAATGACTCCTTGACGCCATTTACTTGGAGCCTGGCCAAGCATGAGAGAAATATTAAATACATAACTAAGAGGCTCTGCAAGAACAGTGGCACACTTTTTAATAATAATGGGAGGGATGCCATCAGATGGGACTGTGCATGAAGGCTTAAGGCGCTTAAGGTAGTAACCGACAGACTGGGGCATTATGACAAACGATGACAGAGATTCTTCTATTCGGAAATGCAAGTCATGTAATTGTCCATCATCTTTAGTGAAAACGCTAGAAAAATATTCAGCAAGGGCGTCAGCTTTAACAGAATCGGAGGTTAATTTTTTACCGTTGTAAGACAGGACCCCAATATGCGGACGAGTTCGCAGGCGAGCAGAGACGTATGAATAGAGGCCAGCTTTAGTTGATAGAAGGCGTGCCTCACAGTTACGGACGTATTTATCAACTAATTTGCGCAGTCGAATAGAAACCCGTTCATATTCTTCCCTTACTGGTGCGCAGTTTAACTTAGAAAAGAGAAATTCCTTATGCTTAAGTAACGAACGGATATTAGAAGGGTACTTTTCTACCGGCAGAAGACAGCGTCGGATAGGTGTTGTATCAGTAATAAGGAACCCTAGCGTCATCAAGAATCGCTCATAAACATCATCGATATCCTGTTAGTCATCAAAGCAACTAATCCAATCGATCGCAGCTATTGAGCGAGAAAGCAGATCAAAATAACAGCGCTTATAGTCTAAAGAAGGCTCGTAAACACATGCAGACGAAGAAAACGATAACGTGAACGAGACAGAAGAATGATCGGAAGAAGAGAAGGGAGCACATACATTACAAGATGAAACCACATTTTCATGCGCAGCAACAATATCCAAAATATTGGAGCCACGGGTGGGAGAGGAAACAAATTGAGTGTACCCGAAAGAAGAAATACTCTCTGCTAAGCGCTTGGCTTGCCCGTTAGAAGTAGATAAGTCCTGCCAATTCAAAGAGAGATTAAGATCGCCGCAGAGAACAGAGCAGTAAGGAGTAGCAAGAAGATCAGTGATAATATCAAAAAAATTTATCATTTGCAGAGGCAGCATTATTTGGAGGGCGGTATGCAACTACAAAACGAAGCAAATCACAGCCAATTGGAGAGAGGAGATCTACTGCAATAATATCAAAGCGGGTGCTCTTTTCAATTTTTCTAGAAGAAATGGCCAACGAATTCAACGTAAAGTATGGCAACTCCTCCTCCGCGCCTTGATGATCTATCGCAGCGAATAACATTATAAGGCAAATTTGCAACAAGTTCTGAATTTACAATTTTTGAACTAAGCCATGTTTCAGTTATACAGACAATATGAGGGCGAAAAATAGAAAGATAAGAGTGAAGATCCGCGATTTTGTTCACAATACTTCTGGCATTAAAAAGAACGCAGCTAAGAGAAGAGGAGCGTCCTAGCGAGTCCCGTTTTCCTGCATCTCAACAGAGGGAGAAGCAACGGAGGCATAGCTTTCAGGGGGGAACGGAAGCAGGCAATGGCGGGGGAATCGTCACTCGCGTGCGACCCTGAATCTCCGTCTTCCGCCAAAGCTCTGATCTGTACACCAACCATCCAGCGTCCTGATCTCTCTTGTTCAAAGAGTGAGCCTGCTGCCGAAGCTGTGTGTATCTCTGTCTCTCTGCCTGTGTCATGCTTCTTCGGATGTACACGTTCTGCCACGGAGGCAGCTCCCTAAGGAGACATCCATTGCGCAAAGCCGCCAACAAGTGGCCTCTGGTTGGCAATGTCACTTTCAACAAACGGGGTTTGCTGTCATTGGCTCGGCCCATGCGAAACACCGCCTGGGCACGAGCCTCGACCCCGAGTGCGGAAAGAAGGGACGCAACGGCAGTCTCATCTTGCTCAAGTCTCTCAGCCACAGAGGTTGCAGTGGGCTCCTTTAAGTTTGCAACAACCAGCGATCTCTCGCGAAGATGCTGCTCGGTAGGAGACTCCACGCTGCCAAAGTGGGTGTGAGGAGCAGGAGTAGCAGAGGACAACGGGTGAGAATGAGGTGTGAGATTAGAGACTGTGGTATGGGAGGAGAGAGTGAGAGAAGCAGAGGAAGCGAGACGCTCAACAGTGGTCGCAAGCCAAAGCAAAAGGGAAGAGAATCCCTCCCAAGCAACTTTGTTCATACCTGCCGGAGGCGATCCATTTGCAAACGCCATCGACTTCGTGACGAGCTCGAGCATGTCCGGTTGAAGAGATGGCATTTTGGGGGGACTAACGGGGGGTGGCCTCTTCTTGGACGGTGGTGGGGTCATGGGAATACGGAGCGAGCCGACACACGACTGCTCCACGTGAAGGGGGCAGGAAAGAAAATGGACGATAAGCGAATTAGTTAAACGGATTTTTAAGTATGTTAACACAAGAAAAGATGTAATCAAGAGAGAGAGACAGAGTGAGAGAGAGGGAGAGAGCGGAATTCTCTCTATTATTGTTTTTTTCTGGATGAGCGAAGATCCTTTTGCAGGCGTAAGCGAAGAGGCCATGGGAAAGAGAAGCTTGGCGAGAGCACGAGCGAGCTTTAGGTATGTTTGCAAGAATATATTTAGTGATATACTCAAGATTATATTTACATATAGCTATGAAAGGTTAATGTATAATATAGTTTTATTTTCCAAGTTCTTTGTCAATGAATAAACAAATATTTACTAACATTATTACTTTCGTCCACAAAATGAGATAAATTTTAAAAAAATAAAAATAAAAAATACAAATATTATATAAATGCAGGCGTCTAGACCTTCAAGAACTGCTGTGTTAGCGTCGAGTGCCAGATTGGCGCTGTTGTGTTCGATTGCCTTGTGGTTTTCGTACGCATGCCAATCTTATAAAGTTTTAATGGTCACATTGTAACGATGTCACCAATGCCGTTCTCTCTGAATAGATAGATACAATGCTTGTTTGCACATGAAATTTAATTTTCTAAAATTTTGATATTTAGACAAGATTATTAAGCAGAAAAAGCCCATGAAGTCATATCATCCTCCTTTGACGTTTCTATTTCATGTGTGAACTGAAGTTTGTTCAAGTTTTTGCATGCTCTGCATGAACCGTGGCATCAATATTCGACGATCGCCTTCCTTCAAAGGAGCCAAGTACAGAATGATTCAACAGTTGTAGATTAATGCCATTTGGAATGCGCCCCCTCAAATATTTGCCCTTTTTGCTTTATTGCTCTATAGGAGAGTGCGGAGCAGCTTCGGTAAACAAAATCTGGCCAGTCATAATTTATGACCTTGTAACTTTGGACCATAAAGAAGAAAAAATGGTTCAAACTTTAGGCAACAACGTTTTAGACAAATGCGAATTGATCGACGTTGAAAAAGGCCATACGCCAATTATTCAGCGAATGGCTCCTTTAAAAGAGATTCGTCGTGACAGCATGTTATCTGATTATATGACATGACATTCTACTGAATGAAATTAGAACAATATTTAAAGCGGAATGAAGAAAAAAATTTTCAGAATAAAATTTGCCAATTTGGAAAAAAATCATATTGCTTTTAGTTAGAACATAAGAAAAAAATCTACTATCAATTTCACTTGCGTATGTCAGACTCCAATAAGTAAACCAACCTTGCAAACCACCGGGTCTCTATTCTTCGAGTCGCTGTGAAGCGCTTTTATAAATATTGGTTTTTGATGAGATATGTTCAAAAAATGTATCACGCTTACAAAAAATGTATCACGCTTACAACTAATTTAATTTAATTTAATTTATCGTTGTATCGGGATGTTGATCCATGCCACCCCCCCCCCCCTCTCTTCGAAGGCCGTCACTCACCTCCCATCTTCGGGCACCACCTAATGTTTGCTCTTCCAGGCCCCGCACGACGTGAAAAGCCACTCGAGTGAGGTTTTTTTTTCAGATGAAGAAAAAATTTTAATCACCTAATTTTATATAAATTAAAAAAAAATGGTTGCTTTTGCTTTTGAGGAAAATAATTTTAATACCGTTACTTCACATCGATCACCTTTCGTTTATAATAGCTTTTAACGTGGTGATGAGACATTAATCCACAAGGTCGCTTGCAGCCAAATAAAAAGAAGTAGAAGTATAAGCAGAAAATCGTGAATAGTACACCCAGATTAAGAAAAAAACAATTTTTTTTAAAGAAAAAGTGAATATGAAAAAAACACATTCAGTTGTGATTGCAATGTTCTCTGATTCAATGGCGTTAATAATATACGAAACTGTTCTCGTGTCCATTCATTCATCATTCAGTATAAAGGAAGAGAGTTTTCTATTTCTCTTTTTTGACTTCTTATAATAAAGTATTCTAAGGAGGAATAGAAGAGGCGAGGAGAAGCTGCCTTAGGCCTGCCACGCATTTCTCTGCTTTTCTATTCCTGGAGGGGGGGGGGGATACACATGCCACATTCACTTGAATGTGTCCTTTTTTCTCAGTTTCAAAGTAAGTGAGAAGAATCTGTAACTTGGGGTTTGCAAAAAAACAGGTTGCGAGAGATTTGCAGAGCAGACCGTTGTTCAATCTGATTAACCGTTTTGATCTTGTTGAGGAAATTCACACAATCATATACCTAGACGCAATATCGCTATAGTTTGTAAAGGTAAAAACCTAATTGTAAGAGGCAATAAATTTTACCGATGGTCTAACACACTTTTAGTTTTAACAGAGAGCGAGAGAGATAGAGACCGAGAGAAACAGAGAGAGAGAGAGAGAGAGAGTGCAAAAGTGGTATATGTAGTTTCAAAAACACTCCATATAGTACGAAATAAGTTCTCCACTCTGATAGAACAGGCGGTTTCCTGACACATGCTATTATGATTTAAGCCCATAGTCATTAAACCAAAGTCGATCGGAGGATTTTTTCCGCAAATTAATCCAACATTTAACGATAAGCAAGTTAAATGGATTTTTAAGTATGAAAATACAAAGAAAAGATGTACTCAAGAGAGAGAGAGCGAAATTCTCTTTCTATCATTGTTTTACTGTAATAGCGAAGATTCTCGTCTTGCATGCGAAAGCGAAGAAGCCATGGGAAAGAGGAGCTTGGCGAGCGGACGAGCGAGCTTTTGGTATGTTTGCAAGAATATATTTAGTAAAAGTATTATTTCGCGAGAGTATTATTCAATATAAGTACTACTTTCAGGAAAAAAAAGAAGGAAAATTTTTTTTATGCTATTTTAAAACTACTTCTTTAAATATTTTTTCAAGGAATATTATCCACGTTCTTCCACATACTCTATTAATGCCCCTCCCTCTATTAGAACCCCCCCCCCCCCTTTAATAGTGCCTCCCCCCCTATAAGTCTAATACCTCTGCTCGATATGTACCTCGAATGGATTCTGGGGCTCTTTCCAATGTATTAATTACAAATTCATTCAAAATTTACAGTAAAATGGATCTTCCGGTGATGATTCAATTGAAGAAGAGCTACAAATCTCTTTTGTTAGGAATAAATTGTTGTTTACAAACTTTTAGCCAATCACATCTTTTTTGCTATTTTGTCTTAAAGGAGGCCAGAAGCGAATAAATAATGTCCTTCTTTTGCCTTATTCGGTCAGGTTGAGCAAGAAACTTCGATTGCAAGTGTCCCGAAGTCACAAAAATCACTCTGCCCTGAGGAAATTAGCTGTATTCTCTACTTTGATTCGCGAATATTTTATTTTCCCCATTTAGAAAAAAAATTGGCAGAGCTACGCCGTGGCCGACGGGGCGATTGAACTCTACATGGCTTGGTTATCCCTCCTTGACGGCAAGATCCTGAGACTGGCTGTATATATTTTGGATATTTTGGACAGCCCGTTCTATGACCACATTTTCATTCAATTTTGATTTTTGTCGCCAGATTCAAAGAAGACAAGAAAGGAGGATTCTCGATAAGTTTGGAACGAATGAGTCATTTCTAACAATAAGAGGTTTTCTTAGTTGGACCATCTTCAGATTTATCTTTGGAGAAAGAGTATTAGTTTTAATTAAACCGAAATTTTTTTTAAACTTTAGTCTTTATTTGTTGTTGCATAACTGAAATCATTTAATTGGAACATTGATTTGTTTTTGCTTTAATGTCAGAATAGTCACCGTTTTAGAGTTATTTCTTTATCAGATGCCCTAATGACACTCGAAGAAAGGCACTACTTATGCATACCAACAATACAAACCGATTGGACCAATGATTCATATCATGCGAGGTCCAGAATCGAGTGCAGATTTAACTATTGGAAAGTAGGGAAGTGCGCCGTGGTTTTCGCGCGGGTTGAAATGATAAACTCTCGACACATACGAATTAACTCGGTAACTTACTGTTGACTTTTTCATTCTAAAGTATCTATATCATTTGTACTCTTCTTCTGTGCATTTGAAGATGTTTATTACACGCTTTAAATAGTATTAAATAAACCAACCATGGAGGCCACCGGGTCTCTATTCTTCGAATCGTTGTGAAGCGCTTTTATGAGAGCCTCTCTGTATGCCTCCAGTAGGGCGTACCCCAGATCCAGACGTTGGATTTCGAATGTTAAAACATAGTCGGGCATGGCACTGGGCCCCAGTAACAATATTAAATGATAAACTCTTTATTTTGTATTTTTTCTTTATTTTTCTTTATAAAAATTTTTTTCAAAAAATATTTTTTCCGTGAACAGGTAAAAGTATGGATAATTTCTGAATTGATGTATCTCGCTTCAAACTCAAAGCCGAATTTTTGCGCTCTATCGAAATAAATATATCCGCCAAACAGTGTAAATTGACGGTAAGGTCAAATAAGTGGCCAAAATATTCGAACCAAAAAAGTAGATCAATAAAGCTATTCATGATAACGTGATATATGGGAAAGTTGTTCGTCTGAGCGAAAGCTATAGAATGGCATATGAATTTTTTAACGTCATTTTGGCCCATGGGTTGTGCACGTCGAATGTCATGGGTCGCAGGTTCGAATCCGCGCGCGTGCAAACCCTTTTGCGTGCTTTTACCACGGGAAATCTGCAAAACAAACATCGGTTCTGACCTTAGTGTGCTCCGTGGAGCAGAATGATGTATTGGATGAGTGATAAACATTACGATTGCACGAAAAGTAGGAAAATGCGGATCTGTCAGTTTTGACGCGACCGCCATAGGATAATCGATACTGTCATTGTTAGGGACGCCCTATCCAGCTGTAAATATTTTTATGTTGTAGAGAATTTTGTCGCGTACTGAATAGTACTATCCGCATTCTGTTCTCACTGAAAACATTGAAAATACAACGATTCGAATAGTTTTAGGTCATTTTCTGGCAATGGCTGAAAAATCGAAAAATGCTTTTTTTTCATGGAAGATGATAATTTTATGAAATTTTGATATGGAGCTTTTTTTGAAAAGAAGCACGTGCTGAATCGAATGAAATGGTTCATTTTATGTTACAACAAGAATTTAACTTCTTTATCACGCATTCCTTGAATCCCACATCTCCGAGGTACGCCAATTTGAGGCTATTGTTTACCCCCTTCGGGACCTCTACACTAAACGAAAAGAATATATGTTATACAGTTTTTAATGCTCTATATTTTGAGATATAACACCCACACACAAATGAGTATAAGGTACTTAACCGTCAAATTCAAATATTAAAAGTAATTTTTCGATGTTAAAAAAATAGTTGTCTGAAAGACATCTATGCTGATTTGTTCAGAATCCAATGTTGATTCCGTTAAAAAAAAGAAAATTAAAAAATATTGATATTAAAGAAAGTTATGGGGACTTCAACTTTTTCCAGACATTTGCATGCCCAGACAAGGAAAAAAATTTTATAACAAAATTGACCTTCTAATTTTCTTTATAGTGCGCTTGGGTAGCCCAAATTAAATTTTGGATAACCAAATCAGAAATTTTTGCCCCGGTGCAGGCTCCCACTGAGGACTGCTTGATCTTAACAGAGAGGCTCTCTTATAAATTATGCTTTTTGATGAGTTATGTTTAAAAATGTATCACGCTTACAATTAATTTAATTTACTTTATCGTTGTATCGGGATGTCGGTCAGGCCCCCCGCCCCCCTCTCTTCGAGGGCCCCTCCACTCACCTCCCAGGTTCGGGCACCTCCTCGTCTTTGCTCTTCCAGGCCCCGCACGACGTGAGAAGCTACTCGAGTGAAGAATTGTTTTTTTTTCAGATGATGAAAAAATTTTAATCACGTCATTTAATATAAATTAAAAAAAGGTTCCTTTACTTTCGATTAAAAATATTTTAATAGAGTTATTATTGAGGACATCGATCACCTTTCGTGTATCATTATAGCTTTTAACGTGATGATGCGTTATTAATCCACCAGGTCGATTGCACCCAAATAACAAGAAGTAGAAGTACAGTCCCGTCCAGGATCTTGGTACCAAGGACGCGTCGGACGAGTCGGACGCGTACAAATGCATCCTCGTTCATAACTTTTGTTTTAGGAAAAAATAAAATATTCTAAATGGTACATTAGTTTGCTTATAGAGTACGGATGCAACTGTTAAAGAATCGATAACTTTTTATCATTTGATAAGAATTTATCAGTTTTTGCTAATAAAAAATTTCATTTCAAATGTTTTTAAACGAAATTTCTCCTGTACGATTATTTTGTCTCTACACACATCCCCAAATAATAAAATTAAAGATTGTATCATTGATAACTGAAATCGATAAATGAGAACTTATCACGCATGTTCATATGATGTAAAGATTCGCCTTACGATGCCGAATCTAATTATGGGATCAGTTTTCAACAGAAAGTGCCGGTTAACAATGTATTTTTGATTGTGTGTACTTTGCAAGACTTTCTTCAGGATTCCCCATTGTCTTGGTCTTTGTCAAAATTTTGGCCCGGTATGATGCGTCCAAATCTAGGTTGCTGCGCTAGCATTGATACTCAGAAAAGTAGCGCGCTCCCTTTTCGTCTTCGGTTTAATTACACAAGTTTAAGGTGATTTTTTTGTGGTTTCCGCCCGTGCTCGTACCCGTGGTGTCCGCGCGTGGTCGCACCCATGTTGTTTTTAATTGTTTTGCATTAATCCGTCTATTTATTCGGTTTAATTACCGAATATTCGGTTTAATTACCCAAGTTTAAGGTGATTTTTTGTGGTTTCCGCCCGTGCTCGTACCCGTGGTGTCCGCGCGTGGTCGCACCCATGTTGTTTTTAATTGTTTTGCATTAATCCGTCTATTTATTCGGTTTAATTACCGAATATTCGGTTTAATTACCCAAGTTTGAGGTAGCGAAATAGCACAGGCCGAGAAAAAAGGGTTAAGCCCCGCCCCCTCGGCCTGCGAGGCCTCCCTGCCCTGTTCTCTCTGAAGAAAGTCTTGCAAAGTACACACAATCAAAAATACATTGTTAACGGGCACCTTCTGTTGAAAACTGATCACATAATTAGATTCAGCATCGTAAGGCGAATCTTTACATCATATGAACATGCGTGATAAGTTCTCATTTATCGATTTCAGTTATCAATGATACAATCTTTAATTTTATTATTTGGGGATGTGTGTAGAGACAAAATAATCGTACAGGAGAAATTTCGTTTAAAAACATTTGAAATGAAATTTTTATTAGCAAAAACTGATAACTTCTTATCAAATGATAAAAAGTTATCGATTCTTTAACAGTAGCGTCCGTACTCTATAAGCAACCTAATGTACCATTTAGAATATTTTAGTTTTTCCTAGAACAAAAGTTATGAACGAGGATGCATTTGGACGCATCCGACTCGTCCGACGCGTCCTTGGTACCAAGATCCTGGGCGGGACTGTATAAGGGGAAAATCGTGAATGGTACACCCAGATTAAGAATTTAAAAATTTATACGAAAAAGTGAATATGAACACACATTCGGATTCGATTAAAATGCTATTTTTTGTATGCCATTAATATGTATTACACGAAACTGTCGCCATATTCGAGCAGATCGCTATGCTATTGAATAAAAGACAGCGAAACGGCCAGTGAGCGATGTCAAAAAGGGCGATAATTAAAGGAATGGAGAAGTCTAAAAGTCAGTCAATATAGAAATATCTTTCAATCGTATATCTTTCAAAGATTACGCTTGTTTCTGAAATGAAGGCCGACATATGTAACTACTTATAATCAGGTGAACCAAACGCGGAAAGCCATCGGGACCAATTCTGGTCGCTGTGCCGCGCTCGTACAATTAGAAATTATAGCTACGTTTTGATACACGAGGCAGTAAAATACGTAGATCAAATTTTTTTCTACTTCCAAATATATTTAGTGATAGAGAATTAGAGACGATTCGAACGTCCTTTGGCCTTCCGTTCAAACACGCATAATGTTCGGGCTGTGATAGCCAGTTTTTATGAATATACGACTATAACACGAAAGCGCGCGAATCGTTCTCGTAATACAGAATAATTATCAGCGAAAAGAATTATTATTAATTCCTAAAAAAAACCATTGTATAGAAGATACAATTTACAAGCACAGAAAAAGATTCGAAAAATTGCACTAGCGCCTCATATAAAATCTATTAACAATAGGTAAAATAAATACATAAATAATTCCCAAATGATATTTATTTTATTTTATTAAGAAATTTCAATATTAATCTACTTTTTACCCCTCTGGCTTCTCTGTCTCTCTCCTCCCATCTCTAACTCCCTCCCCTCTCTCTCTCCCACTCTTCCCCAATTTCTCTCTCTTTCTCACCCTCCCCTTCAATTCCCCCTCTCGTTCTTTATTCCCCACTATTTGACCCGCTAACGTTAGGACAAGGAACAGGCGGTTTCTTGGGATGCTAATATGATTTAAGTACGTCATGACCCCAAACTCGATAAGCGCATATCCTTCTCTGATTAGTCCATTTAATAGCATTTAACGAAGAGCGAATTAAAAGGATTTTTAAGTACGAAAATAAAAAGAAAAGATGTAATCAAGAGAAGGAGAGCGAAATTCTCTCTCAATCATAGATTTCCTGGAATAGCGAAGATTCTCGTCTTGCAGGCGAAAGCGAAGAAGCCATGGGAAAAGGAGAAAAGGTGATTGGCGAGCGGACGAGCGAGCTTTAGGTACTTTTGCAAGATTATATTTAGTAAAAGTATTATTTCGCAGAAGTATTATTCAATATAAGTACTATTTTCAGAAAGAAACTAAGAAAATTTTTTTAAAGCTAATTAAAAAATACTTCATAAAACATTATTTTCAAGGGATATTATCCACCTTCTTCCACACAAGCAACAGTGGTGTGCGTTTTGTAACACTCACACATTTAACTCATGCCGAACGCAACAAATTCACCCGCCCTTGTTCGGGATCGCATTTACTATCGGACTATCGCTGATGTGGTTTTTTTCATCTCCCCAAGTTCTCTGTGTTCTTAGCTTCATTGCTATTTTTACTTAAAGAACCACAAACGAAGTTCATTGTTAGATGATACTAAAAATCATTAAGGAAGGAGAAGCAGATTTATTTTTTTATTTTTGTAGTAACTAATAAAGTTGCGACATACAACCGCGAAACCATCAAGGTGTTTGGTTTAGTTGAAGCTTTTAACGGAGTACTGCCGCAGTAATCCGCCAGTCGCTTAAAGCCAGTTCAATTAAAATAGCAGTCCAAGAAAAAAAAACTATTTATAGAGTGGGAGAGAAAGAAAGAGAGAGAGAGAGAGAGAGAGAGAGAGAGAAAGAGAGAGAGAGAGAGAGAAAGAGAGAGAGAGAGAGAGAGAGAGAGAGAGAGAGAAAGAGAGAGGACGAGAGAGAGTGAGAGAGAGAGAAAGAAAGAGAGAGGACGGGAGAGAGTGAGAAAGAGTGGGAGAGACAGGCGGAGCCAAAGAGAGAGAGAGGACCGACGATGATGAGTGAATTGCCACGATTAGCCTTTCTGCCTATTCGTTTTTTTTCTGTTTCCTACGAATCGCTCAAGATATGCTATGAAGGTCTACTGTGAAAAGGCCACCGAAATTGTACATATATTTCTAATACTTTTTTTCATCCGTGTTCCAACTGAAAATTATAGCAGTTCGTGTTGAAAGGCATTTAGCCTCATAATAAAATAACCCTTTTCTTTATTTTTCTGTTTAAAACCTTCAGCAAATCTTTTTGACTATTTCTATGAGGTAAATCAGCGAAAGATTTACAGATGAAAAAAAGTTAATTATCGTAATTCCAAATAAATGAAAATTGAATTATAAGCAAACTCCTTTTATTTTTTTTATTATAACTATTTTAATAAAGTTACGGAACAGGAACAACAGAATCATCACCGGGGCTTCCTTTCTCCTTCGAGGCGATGTAAATTATGGTTTTTGATTAGTTACAAAAAAATGAACCACGCTAACAATTAATTTAATTTCGTTTAATTTAATTTATCGTTGTATAGGGATGTTGATCCATGCCCCCTCCCCTTCTCTCTTCGAGGGCCCCTATACACACCTCCCAGACTTCGGGCATCACCTCGTCTTAGGTTAGCTCTTCCAGGCTAACACGACATGAAAAGCTTTTTTCTACACATTTATATTCTCGAATTAATGTGCGGAAGTATTTCCTATTATACATGGCTGCAAGTGTTCCAGTAAAACCTTCGTCAAATCTGTTTTGACATCATCATTTTATAATAACGATAAGATAAACCAGCACAAGCTGGATTTACAGATGTAGAAGAAATTTTAATTAAAACAGCCTCTCTGTAAGAGTCGAGCATGCGCTTAACGCAGCCTGCCCGGGAAAATTGTTTTCGAATTCATTAACAAAAATCATTTTGCTTTTACAACTCGACCCGCTCTATTTAATGAGACTAATCCGATTCATCATCCGATTTTTTCCCTTCGGGATATACTACCGTAACCCTGAAAATTCATTGAGCCACCAATCCGTCCAAAACTTGTTTTAAGAGACTATGTATATATCATTCAATAGCATTTCTAAAGCGCTTCAAATTTTATCTAGGAACATGTTTTACAAAAATTTTATTTTGGCTGAGAAAATTTGCCTTAAATTCTTTGAGGGATCAGTACACCACGTTATCATCATTTCCCCACTCTGGAACCTAGATAGAAAGAAAGATCGTGAAATTTGCTGTCGAATAAGCACCATTAAAGAAAAATCCGAGCGTACCAATTTTTGCTACGACGTTGAAGAATTGTGCTAAGCTGATGCCCTATTCTTATAACTTATAACAGAACAATATAGACTTGAAAGTTTAGTGAAAGGGGTTCACCTTGTAGAAAATTTCACGCTCTTTCTTATGATGTATGTTTTGAAATGTGGAAATGTTTGTAAAATAGTTTTTTCAGCCTTCTAAAAGTACAGAATGAAATTTTCCATAAAAATAAAAATATTTCAATAAAAGTATGTATGTAGCATTTGAAGATCTCTGTGAGAGCTCTTAGATGATATACCTACGATTTTCTGATATAAAGATTGAGCAATGTTATGGATCGCTGAATACTCTTGCAGGGTGCCTCGGCCGCCGTAAACGCGCCTTTTTGACCGACTTGCGCGCATTGCTCGCGTCGTAGCAAAAATTGGTACGCTCGGATTTTTCTTTAATGGTGCTTATTCGACAGCAAATTTCACGATCTTTCTTTCTATCTAGGTTCCAGTGTGGGGAAACGATGATAACGTGGTGTACTGATCCCTCAAAGAATTTAAGGCAAATTTTCTCAGCTAAAATAAAATTTTTGTAAAACATGTTCCTAGATGAAATTTGAAGCGCTTTCGAAATGCTATTGAATGATATATACATAATCTCTTAAAACAAGTTTTGGACGGATTGGTGGCTCAATGAATTTGCAGGGTTACGGTAGTATATCCCGAAGGGAAAAAATCGGATGATGATGAAATTAGTCTCATTAAATAGAGCGGGTCGAGTTGTATAAGAAAAATGATTTTTGTTAATGAATTCGAAAACAATTTTCCCGGGGCAGACTGCGCTCGAAGCTTACGGACATGCTCTCTTAATGTTATTTAATATAAATAAAAAAAAATCGTTAATAATATAATTATTATTAATATTATATTAATATAAGAAAAGCATAAGTTGTTTCGTCAGAATTGAGCAAATCAGAAGAGAACGAAAGCCTGAGTGGATGCTTTGATTTATTCAACCTTTTATTCCGCCAAGTTAACGGGAGATTTTTTAGTTGCACCACATGAATAAAGGCCAGCATCAATATTCTGAGGTATGTGTTCCACATACGTAATTTATTCCTAAAGCTAGTAAAAAAAATTCGATGGTTATGGTGGATATGTATGGTGGTTTTCTGGCTTCACCTCTTGATAAATTAACTGAAAAGTCGTGGATTAATTCATCAGTAAAGTGAGAAAGATGGAGGCAAAGAGAAAGACAGAATGAGAGAGAGAGTGAAAGAGATCATGGAGAGGTTCCGAGATCAAGAATTAAGCCGTAAGTGGGCGCGCACCCGGAGGACATCACAGCGTTCGATGTCTGTCTCGCTGTCGTTCTTCCTCTCCCTCTCTCTCTCTCTCTCTCTCTCTCTTTCCCTCTCTCTCTATCTACATATATCCAAGGCATTATCCAACAAATATGTAGATTCGTATATTTTTCCAAAGTCCTATAAAGGAAACCCTAAAATAACTGTTATGTTCCTTAACGGGTGATATTTATTTTGCTGCATGAACCAAGGTATAAATATTCTGTGGTAGATAATTTAATTCTACATAATTTTTCCAAATGTTGTTCTAAAATATTGATATGTGAAAGTATGGGGGATGACGATTTTAGCAACTGATCGGCTTCTGCTGAATAATAATAATAATCTCTTCGTGAAAATGCTCTGTCCTCTCGCCAGCCTCGCACGAAATGTCCTCGATGGAGTCCAAGTCATTTCTCGTTCGTCTCGGCAACTTCCAGCGCCCGTTCACGAACTCAATTTTCGCTTGTTTTTCGATGACTACGAACTTCATGACGTCATCCAAAAGAGAACCAACTACTATAAATAACGATTTGGACATAATTTACAAGCATAATTCATTCGGCCTTTTTTTCCAATTTTCTGCTTACCCATAACACGCGAAATCATTTTAATGCAATATTTGGCTATGACGCTTAAATCAAAAATCTCTTTCAAATCAAGAGAAAGGCCCCCATGAAAAAGTTACTTAACGAATTCCATTCTCTTTGCTCTTCTTTTGCAATCTATAAGCTTCAATGCACCGCCGTGTTATGAGTGTTGCCTGCTATTTAGCTTTCTTTATTATCGGCACGACAGTGACATGTGTATAAAAAATTTTCTAGAATAAATTTATGAAGTAATGCAAATTAAGCAATGTAATACCGCACATGTGGGGGAGATATGAAGAAATACAAGAGAGCACCCCGAGGTGAAGGTCGCGATATGTCTGCTATAGTATGAAGAATAAACAATACTCTGGAACAGGCGGTTTCTTGGAATGCTACTATGACATACATAAGCACGCCGTATTCACATTTTAATTGTATTTATTATAGGATATATTGAAGATTCAATTCATTTCACCGAGTTTCATTATAAACAAGTTGAACGGATTCTAAAAGAATAAACAAATTCATCGAAGAGGAGAAGAGAAGCTGCCGCAGGTCTTTCGCACGGATCATCGCTCGAAATGGAGCGACGCCTCGGTAGATTTATGGATTTTTTTCTCTCTAAAAAATGTCCGAGGCTTGGTTATTCATTGATAAAGAACTTGTACAATAAACCCAAATTTGCTATTATCCTTTTTATAGCAGTATTTTCTCATCGGAGCAAATTTTTTTTGAAAAATGTATTTATTTATGTCCTGAAAATAATCACACTATATAACTATTATAAAACTTTAAGATTTTTTTTAATGAATTCTCAATTACATGAGACGGATTTCATCAGCGAATTGGTCGGACGAACGAATAAATAGCACTGAATATCCATGTAATTCAAAGATGTGATATTCACATCCTTGTCTTCGAGACATTTTACTTATAGACTAGAACATTTAACTAATTGCTAGCATGGACTGCAGCCGAAACGTGAACTCGGAACTAGTCAAACTTTATAATATTGGCGTGCATGCGAAAATCATTCGGCTTTTTGTCCAAATTTCGGCTTCCCCATACAAGCGAAAGAATTTATTGCAAAAATTGGCTATGGCATTTAAATCAATTATTTCGTTAAAATCAATGAAACGTCACCCGATTTCTTATCAAATTCCATTCTCTTTGCTTTTCTTTTGTAATCTAAACGCTTCTATGAACCGCCGTGTCATGAGTGTTGCCTGCTGCTTAACTTTCTGTATTATTGGCACCACAGTGGCATGTGTATAAAAATTAACGAATTAAATTTATAAAGTAATGCAAATTAAACAATGTAATACCGAACATGTGGTGGAGATATGAAGTAATACAAGAGAGCACCCCGAGGTGAAGGTCGCCATTTGTCTGCTATAGCCAGTGATCATATAAAGAATTAACAATACTCTGGAACAGGCCATTAATTGGAATATGACATAAGGACGCCGTATTAACATTTTAATTGATGCGGATGCGATTTGACGTTGCAATTAGATTAATAGTTTCGTGATATACAAGTTGTATGAATTCTAAACGATTAAACAAATACATCGAAGAGGGGAGGAGAAGCTGCCGCAGGCCTTTCGCAGATCATCGCGCGAAATGGAGCGAAGCTTTTTATAGCGGTATTTTCTTATCGGAGCATACTTTTCTTTGGAAAATTTATTTAGTTATTTCCTGAAAATCGGTAAAAAAAACTATATTACTATTATAAACCCTGATGTTTTTTTTAAAATGAATTCTCATTTACATATGACGAATTCCATCAGCGCTTTGCTAGGACGAACGAATAAATCGCTCTGAATATTTTTTTAAAAACCAAAGATGTGATATGTATGAGACATTTTTTGTGTAGAGTATAGAATGCACGACCGATTCGAAAGAAAAAAAACGTGAAGTCGAAATAATTCAAACTTTATAAGCTTGGCATGCATGCGAAAACCAACAGGCACAAGGAAGGGCAACGGCAACTAGAGGGCCACGAAATATACATAATCATGACACGGTGTTTTTAGAAGCTTTCAATTAAAAGAGACCGCGAAAACTTATTAATTTCTCCTCGTTGCCGCGCGGCGGAGAGCGGGCGCCGCCCTTGTTCGACCCATAAAAAGGATGACCGCCGGCGCCAGTTGATGTCGGCGGACTCCACGAATGGAACACCGTCCAGAGCGGCGAGCGGGCGAGGCTAGCAAATTAATATGTCAGATGAAAACTATTCTTACCCTTAGCTAATAAATTAAATTTTACAAAAATGTTTATCCACAGAATGCATTTATCGAATCAAGCAAAAGTAAGCGAGAATTCATTAAAAAGAAATACTTCTTCAAGATTTACAGTTTAATTATCATTATAATTTATAATTTCTCATTGAGTAAATTATAAAAAAAATTTAAGAATAATATTATCCGATGAGAAAATACCGCTATAAAAGTGATGAGTAATGTGGGTTTTTTCTAACAATAAGTTCTTTGTCAATGAATAAATAAATATTAGACAGACGAAAAAGTAAATAAATAAATACGAATTACATATATGTAAATGGAGGCGTCTGGTGCTACATGACTGCCGTGTTCTGTTAGTGTTCTTGCGCCTTGTGGTTTTCGCGCGCATGCCAATCTTAAATTCTTTCAATTGTTGCATCACAACGATTTGTCGTTCGTTCAGTATGCCAGTACAGAAACATTGTTGCAATGCTAGTTTGCACATGAAACAGTTTTCAAGATTTTTAATAATTAGAGTTTTGCATTTAATTAAAACGAATAAAAGTAATGTCAAATGAATCAACATTACATGCCGGGAGGACAGAAACGAATGGACTTGATTATTCAGCAGAAAACGCGGGTGGACGTCGATCAATCGATTGTTTGCGCTCCTTAAAAGATCCTCCTTGACGACGTTGCTGTCGTATGGAAGACGTGGACCGAACCGCGAGGCGGACGCTGCCCTGAATCAGGGAAGTCGGCTTGACTCCTACCACGACGATACTGTAGATTCCACGTCTTGCTTCCACTTCGTTTTCATACTTATTTTATTTCAATTCGGCGCAAGACCGAATACAACAATAAATGTGAAACAAGGTTGTTTATGTGCTTTAATCGACTTGCAAAATTATATACTCCAAAGATGAATGAATCAGTTCACTCTTATAATTGACAAACATTATCCGCTTCCTGCATTAGACAGTGAATATAAGTAAATTAATATTAATTTTCATTCGCTGTCATGATAATAATTATTATTTAATTAATATTAATGATAATAGTTTAAAATTATGCAAGCAGCTCTTGTCAATGGAATGAATATTTTATTTTGAAATAGGATAGCTTTTCTTCTTCTTTTTTTAAATTATGTTATTGTTTTCTTCATTTCAAAATAAGATATAATAAGATATATATCAGCAGAGCGCCGTTCCGTCGGGAAGAAGGAAGAGGCAGTGGAGAGGCGGTCAAGCTCAGCGGGCAGCCATAGGGGAACACGAAGGAGAGCGACTGGAAAGAAAACTCGCTCGCTCTCTCTCTCTCTCTCTCTCTCTCTCTCTTTCTTGGTTTCTTTCTATTTCTCCCTCACTCCCTCTAGTTTTAGTAGTGACGTTTATATGGATATTGTTTTTTTTATGTTTACTATACTTTCGATGCAATTTCTACTTAGACGCCTTTCTCCCAATCAATGAAACTCGCAGAATTTATCTCCATCCATATTCCAATTCGATTCAGAGCATATGTGATCCAGAATCAAATGCAAAGATAAATAAGATGAACGCTCATGGTTTTCAATCGAACTGAAAGGATAAATTCAAGTCATTAATGATCCTTTTCGATTGAACTGCGCCGAATGTTCCTTATATATGAGTAGTTATCACAATACAGGAAGCGAAAGGAAAATTCGAGAAAGTTGTAACAAAGAGGTGAATAAATATGTTTGTTTTATAGTTTATATGTGTTCCGCGTATTTGTTTTTTTTCCTGTTTCCTTCGAATCGCTAATGACAGTATGTTATGAATATCTAGTGTTAAAAGGACGCCAAAATTGTATAATTCCTTTTTTAAATACTTTTTTCATTCGTCTTCTAACTGTTAATTTTAGCAGTTCAAGTTGAAAAGCTTTAAGCCTCTTAATAAAATATCCTTCTTAGTTTTTCCAATCAAAACCAGTACCAACTATTAATTCATTAAAACCTTCAGCAAAATCATCTTGACAATTTCTATTAGGCAAACCAGTGAAAGATTTACAGATTAAGAAAAAAAATAATTATCGTCATTCCAAATAAATTGAAGAAGAATGAATGATAAGCAAACTTCTTTTATTTTTACATAATAACTATTTTAATAGTGTAATGGAAATGGACAGGAATTATCACCAACGTATCCGTTATTAGATATTTTACCGTGATGAGGCGACATTAATCCACCAGTTCGCTTGCAACCAGACTAAAAATCAATTTGAAGTATAAGAAGAAAATAGTGTATGGGGCTACGAAAGGAGGACGATCTCTGTGATAAAAATTAATGTTGATTCGAATTGCTGATTCGTGAGTCGTAGAAACAAGTATAAAAAATAGTAATGCTATCACATCTATTAACGATAAATAAATAAATAAATATGCAAAATAATAATAATAATGAGAGTGCGAAGAGCCGTGCCAATTTGAAATTTCACATCATTTTTTGGTGATCGCGCACCTTTAAAGGAACCAAGTACGGAATAATTCAAAAGTAGTAGGTCAAGGCCATTTGGAATGCGCCCCTCAAATAATTGCCCTTTTAATTTGTTGATCCACATTGAAAAAGGCCAGACGCTAATTAATCAGCAAATGGCTCCTCTAGATTCATTTTGACAGCTCGTTATCTGTTCATATGACATGACAATCCACTGAATAAACGATTAAAAGGCCAATTATGAAGAAAAATTAGAACTATAATTGAAGCGGAATGATGAAACATTTGCAGAATAAAATTTAACCAATTTGGAAAAAATCATATTGCTTTTAGTTATAGCATAAGCTTCTTCCGAAAAAAGTGGGCTATAAATTTCATATGCATTTGTCAGACACTAATAAGTAAAAAAAAACATATGTAGAAATAGAAGAGAACACCCCAAGGTGAAAGTCGCCATTTGTCAGAGCTGATAGCCGCTGCTCGCAGAATAAACAAGGCTCTGGAACAGGCGGTTTCTTGGAATGATGCATTGACATAAGCACGCCTTATTCAAGTTTGAATTGGTGTGACTTGATTGTCGATGTGGGAATCAATTCAATTTCATGATAAATAATTTGTATGAGTTCTTAACGATTAAACAAAGACATCGGAGAGGCGAGGAGAAGCAGCCTCCTGCCGCGCAGAACATCGAGCGAATTGGCGCGATGCACAAAAAAAACAGTGTTTGGAAAATCAAACAATCTCAAACAAACAATTTGTTTTAGTTTTGACCCAAAACAAGATTGCTTGATATAACCAACAACCATTGCTTGATGCTCACTTCTTTGGCATGTCAAATTTCGTTGAAACAATAGATTGATATCAAAGAATTGAAACAAGGAGGAACTTGCCCAGTAGATTTTTTTCTCGTTTGATTGTGTTTTATAACGAAATAAGGCTAACTAAAACTTTTATAACTTACTTTTGTATAACATCAAGATTCTTTTCCATGGTATCTGCATAGTTTTATAAATTTTCTTTTCATCCCGCGTTACATGACGTGTAATGTAGTCCTTTAAATCTGCAACCAACGTTGGACGAGTTTCTCTGATTCTTTGCGCTCTATCATCTCTCATTGTGTATCGGGTAAAACAATCCACAGCGGACTTATAAGATTGTCATGCATGAGAAAACCACCGGGCTCAAGGAGAACAACAGCCGGTAGAGAGAGATGAGCGAGAGAGAGAGACGAGAGAGAGATGAGAGAAAGAGGAAAGAGAGAGAATGACAGTTCGAGAGATGAGAGAGAGGAATTGACAAGAGAGAGAGAATGACAGTTTGAGATATGATGAGAGAGAGCCGAGAGAGAGAGAGATAGAGAGAGAGAGAGAGGATGACAGTTCGAGATGATTTGACATAGAGATGATTCGTTTTGTAACACTCACACACTCAAGACGAATGCTCCAAATTCACCTGCCATTGTTCGGGATCGAATTTACTATCGGACTATCGCTAATGTGGCTATTTTTTCTTCTCCACAACTTCTCTGTGTTCCTTAGCTTCTTTGCTATTTTGTCCACTCCCTCTCTCACTCTCTCTCTCTCTCTCTCTCTCTCTTGCTCCCTCTCTTGCTCCCTCTCGATTTTAGCTCCTGATCGTCTTCTGCTGAATAATAATAATAATGCCATTGTGAATACGCGCTGCGGTCCTCTCGCCAGCCTCTTCCGAGATGTCCTCGATGGAGTCCAAGTCATTTCTCGTTCGTCTCCGCAACTTCCAGCGCCAGTTCTCCGAACTCTATTTTCGCTTCCTTTTCAATGACTACTACATACTTTCATGACGTCATCCAAAAGAGAACCAACAACTACAACGATTTGGACATACAAATGTATTACATCATTCGGCTTTTTGTCCAAGTTTCTGCTTTCCCATACACGCGAAATAATTTTAATGCACTAATTAGCTATGACGCTTAAATCAATAATTTCGTTCAACTCAATAAAAAGATCTCCCAAAAAAGGTCTATAGCAAATTCCATTCTCTTTGCTTTTCTTTTGTAATCTATGAGCTTCTATGATCCTCCGTGTCATGAGTGTTGCCTGCTACTTAACTTTCTTTCTTTATTATCGGCATCACAGTGGCATGTGTATAAAAATTAGCTAGAATACATTTATGAAGTAATCCAAATTAAACAATGTAATACCGTACATGTGGGGGAGATCTGAAGTAATACAAGAAAGCACCCCGAGGTGAAGGTCGCCATTTGTCTGCTTTAGCCAGTGCTCGTGTGAAGAATAAACAATACTCTGGAACAGGCGGTTTCTAGGAATGCTACTATGACATAAGAAGGGTGTATTCCCACTTCAGTTGATTCGAAGGGGGAGCAATATTGAAGATTCAATTCGTTTAACAGAGTTTAATGATAATCAAGTTTTTTTAATGATAAATTCTAAACGATTGGACAAATACATCGAAGAGGCGAGGAGAAGCTGCCGCAGATCATCGCGCGAAATGGAGCGACTCCTCGGAAGATTTATGTATTTTTTTTCTCTCTAAAAAATTTCTAAGGCTTGGTAATTCATTGACAAAGAAGTTGAACAATAAAACAAATTATTCATTATCCTTTTTATAGCGGTATTTTCTTAACGGAGCATATTAAAAAATATTAATCTATTCCCTGAAAATAATCACACTATGTAATTATTAAAAACCTTGAAGAATTTTTTTAATGAATTCTCATTTACATGAGACGAATTCCATCAGCGAATTGGTCGGACGAACGAATAAATAGCTCAGAATATTCATGTAATCAAAATAGGCCCGCTGGTGAATCGTCGAGTCGAAACAATTCAAACATTATAGGATTGTCATGCTTACGAAAACCAACTGGCACGAGAAGAGCAACAGCCACTAGAGATGGTGATTGTCTTTAGGGCGAGGGCAGCGTCATTAATAAATATATACATAATTTGAATTTCTGTTAATATATATTTACTTTTTCATTTTAGCCCACAAATTAAAGAAAAAAGTGCAAATATGTTTTGTAGTTATAAAATATCTTGCAAATCACTATCGGAGAAATTGTCCAAACCATGTCTGTCCTTAGTCATTTTCTTTCTGCCACTCGCATTTATTTACACATTCGAAATAATTAATTTCGTCCATAAAAATGACATAGATGAAAAAGTAAATAAAAAAAGAAGTAATATAAATTATATGTAAATGAAGGCGTCTGGAGCTACATGACTGCCCTGTTCTTTTTGTGTTCTTGCGCCTTGTGGTTTTCGCACGCATGAAAATCTTATATAGTTTCAATCGTAATGTCGTGTCGATACCTTGAAACCCGAAATAACATTCAAAAATAATGTGGAATGCCTACTGGATAATATTGATTCATTAAAAAGGCCTATTTTTTTCACAATCAGCCTTGATGCAAATTTTGTGTTCTCGGACCATTAAATCGAATTTTTTCGCCAATTCTGACCAAATAAGATAGCAAAATAATTATGTCAAAACACAAAGAATATAAAAATTACAAAAATAAATAAAAATAATCGAAATAAGCTTGTCACCGAGTTGAACAGGAGAGCCACGGATCTGAAATGTAGCCTGTAATTTTTTTTTACATATATATGTAAAAAAAATTCTCTCGCTTTCTCTCTCTCTCTTTCTCTTTCTCTCTCTCTCTCTCTAGATAAGAAATGCTCTCTCGCGCTCATGTCAGGCAAAAGGCGCGAATTCAAAAGCAATTTTTGCCATTCTTTAAAAAGATCCTCCTTGCCGTCATTGTTATCGGGACATATCCGAAATAACTTTTCGCGCTTTGTTCTCATCTGGGACATATCCGAAATAACTTTTCGCGCTTTGTTCTCATCTGGGACATACCCGAAATAACTTTTCCCGCTTGGTTCTCATCTGGGACATATCCGAAATAACTTTTCCCGCTTGGTTCTCATCTGGGACATATCCGAAATAATTTTTCCCGCTTGGATCTCATCTGGGACATACCCGAAATAACTTTTCCCGCTTGGTTCTCATCTGGGACATATCCGAAATAACTTTTCCCGCTCGGTCCTCATCTGCTAGATACCCGGAAACGAAATTTCCCGCTCGGTTCTCATCTGGTAGATACCCGAAAACGAAATTTCCCGCTCGGTTCTCATCTGGTAGATACCCGGAAACGAAATTTCCCGCTCGGTTCTCATCTGGTAGATACCCGGAAACGAAATTTCCCGCTCTGATCTCATACGGGACTACCCTGTCAGGGGCGATTCTTATCACGGTCGGTTTTCATCTGCTTGGTTCTCATTTGCTTGGTTCTCATCTGCTTGGTTCTCATTGCGGTCGGTTCTCATCCGCTTGGTTCTCATCGCGGTCGGTTCTCATCAGACCGGCCAAAGTTCTCATCCGGGGTGTTCTCATCCGGCGGTTCTCAAACTACCTAGCGCCGGCCCTTGAAGAGAGATAGGGAGCATGTAGCGACATCTCGATTGAACGATAAAATAAATTAAATAAAATTAATTGTAAGCGTAATGCGTTTTATTTTGTACATAACTCATCAAAAACCATAATTTATAAAAGCGCTTCACAGCGACTCGAAGAATAGAGACTCGGTGGTTTACAGGGTTGGTTTACATATTAGCGTCTGACATATTCACGTGAAATTGATGTACTATGGAAAGATAATGCAATAAAAAAATAAATAAGTAAATAAATAAGTGAATAAACACATAAGGGAATAAAATTTTTTTTGCGAAAAAGATGCACCCATAATAAAATAACACTGTATGCATGGAAATAAGTTAGAAAATTTTTTTGTGGGTAACCTAATTTCGTTTTAAAAGAGCACTCAACGAGTCAAAAATGTACTGGGCAAGTTCCCCCTTGATTAAATTGTTTGATCTGCATACCAACCAATTTGTTTCAACGAAATTGTTTCATATGCCAAACAAATGGTTGTTGGTTATATCAAACAATATTGTTTTGGGACAAAACTAAAACAAATAATTTGTTTGAGATTGTTTGATTTTCCAAACAATGTTTTTTTTTGCGTCGGGTGATTTCGCTTGATGTTCTGCGCGGCAGGAGGCTGCTTCTCTTCGCCTCTCCGATGTCTTTGTTTAATCGTTAAGAAATCATACAACTTGTTTATCACGAAATTGAATTAAATACCCAATCTTTAATTAATCAATTCAAACGAGAATACGGCGTGCTTATGCCGAAGAAACCGCCTGTTCCAGAGCATTGTTAATTCTGCGAGCAGAGGCGATTGCTGACAAATGGCGACTTTCACCTTGGGGTGTTCTCTTTTATTACAATCTCATCCGCATTGGCTATTCAGGTGAAAGCACTTTTGCACTGGAAGAAGTGGGCCCGAACTAGACCCGACCCGGTTATGGCCTGGTTCCATGACAATCTCTTCCGTTTACATCACCACTGAAGAACAATGAGTCTATTACCGTGAATGACTGGAATTCGTGGCTACTACCAAAAACAATCTCCATGACAATCTCTTCCGTTTACATCACCACTGAAGAACAATGAGTCTATTACCGTGAATAACTGGAATTCGTGGCTACTACCAAATATTAAATTACGAATAGTAAATTACGAAATATGCCTACAGCTGTTTCGTCCTCTCGCCAAGCTCCTCTTTCCCATTTAACACGAGCAGCTCGATCGCGCGCTCCAGCGAATCTTCTGCGCCCGTTCTAAAAAGAAGAAGAAATTTTTATTAGAATAAGAAACTCGCGACACGGCGGTTTAAAGAAGCTTTTAGATTGCAAAAGAAGAGCAAAAAGAATTGAATTTCATAATATTTTGGAGCCGTTCCTTGATTCGAACGAAATTATTGATTTAAGCGTTATGACCTATTATTGCATTAAAATTAATTCTCGTGAATGGGCAAGCAGAAACTTGGACAAAAAATGCAATACATTTGTAAATTATGTCCAAATCCGTTATAGTTTTTGACTCTCTTTTGGATGACGTCATGAATTTTTTTTTTTTCGCTACCAATTCCGCTCTCCCTCTCTATCGCTTGATTAAATCTTTTCTTTATATTATCATAATTAAACATCCATTAATTTACTTTGCATTTTGTGTTGATCGATGTAGGGGAATGACTATGTGCTTAAATCTTAGTAGCATCCCAAGAAACCGCCTGTTCCATCAGAGTGGAGCATTATTTTATATACTATAAGGACTGTTGTTGAAACAATACTACTATGGCGCTCTCTCTCTCTCTCTCTCTCTCTCTCGTTTTCTCGCTCTTCTACTCTCTCTCTCTCTTTTTTTCTCTCTCGCTCGGCAAGTCCATCCCACTCTCTCTCTCTCACTCTCTCTCTCTCTCTC
This sequence comes from Allodiplogaster sudhausi, assembly GCA_945643635.1. Classification (NCBI taxonomy): domain Eukaryota; kingdom Metazoa; phylum Nematoda; class Chromadorea; order Rhabditida; family Diplogasteridae; genus Allodiplogaster; species Allodiplogaster sudhausi. The sequence goes on along the minus strand of CALZFC010000006.1, from coordinate 4,562,254 downwards.
TATCACTCTATCTCTCTCTCTCTCTCGTTTTCTCGCTCTCAAACTCTCTCTATCTTTTTCTCTATGACACTCCGCCTGTCTCTCCCACATTCCACCCGGGTTTTTTCTTGTGCTGCTATTTGAATCTGGCATCAAGCGACAGGCGGATTACTACCGCAGCATCCCGTTAAAAACTTCTACTAAACTAATCACAGCGATGGCTCATCTTTGTCTTTGCTGAACTTAATTAAAAAGTAAATCAAAAAAATCTGCTTCTCCGTTCTTCACGAATTTTTACTGAATGACGAAAAGTAAACTTTCTTCTTCTTCTGTAAATCGTCAAAGATTTTGGCGTCTTTCGCAGGTTTACTTTATTGCAATTATGAAATGATGTCAAAATGATACTTTCAGTAGTAGAGAGGGTGAACTGCAGAACCCGCTTTATGAGACGCAAGAGACAGAGAGAGAGAGGGAGAGAGAGAGAGAGAGAGAGAGAGCTAGATTGGACAAGATGGTAGAATCAGATATCCGGATGCCAGAGGGGGTGAGAGTTTTTGCTTATATTTGACAAGATATAAAAAATCCCTCGCCGGCTAGGCAGAAGGAGAAAAAACTAGCCAGCCACAATAATGAAGTTGTTCTGCAACTCATGATTGCTAATTCGATCAGCTGCATTATTATTAGAAGAGCTTGCTTGGTCTGTCATCAAATACATATATTGGTTATTAGAGCGGGTTCGAGATTCTTGGCTCTCAATTGGGGCTTTACCTCTCATCTCATACTTCTCTTTCTTCATATGTATGAAATCATACATATGAAAATGAAAGACGAAGAATTGTGGGATGAAAGAAAGAAGGGCACCGAAAAGGACAACACCGACCAAAATTCTCAGATTGAGCCTTTTCTTATTTGGTTGTTATTGCTTTAAAATTATTTTGCTTGTATGGGAAAGCAGAAACGTGGAAAACCACGGAGCACGGGCGCATTTCCCTTCTTATCATTAGTTATAGAGTCCCGCTCAGGATCTTGGTACCAAGGATGCGTCGGACGCATCGGACGCATCCAAATGCAACGTCGTTAATAACTATTTTCCAAGGAAAAACTAAAATATTTTAACTGGTACATTTGTTTGCTTATAGAGAACGGATGCTACTGATAAAAAATTTATTATTTCAAATCATTTGATAAGAAGATATCAGTTTCTGGATCTCGCCTGTTCTGAACCATCCATCGGTCGACTCGGTATGTATTGTTGGTATGCATAAGTAGTGATTTTCTTCGAGTGTGATTAGTTGTGATATGGGCGCCTGATAAAGAAATAACTCTAAAAAGGTGACTATATTGACATTAACTATGCATAAGAAAAAGCAAATATGAATAAACGCCAACTGATACGAGATTCCAAATTGCATGAATTTATTATTAGAGAGATTAAAAATGTGCAATGAGTTATTTTAAAATGAAGAAGCAACCTACGTATCGAATAGGGCAACAAATGTCTTGAATATATTCTTTCAGCTCACATGAAAACCACGGGCGCATTGTCCTTCTTATTTATCTTTGCACTTGATTCTGGATCTCGCATACACTGAATTAAGATAGAATATGGAGATTCCTAACTACGTGAGTTTACTATTAGTAAGACAAAAAGTGTGCAATAAATAATTTTACAATCATGGCAAATCAATTGGCATCGAAACATTAAAAAAAAGTATCCCTTCCAATTTCACTACTAAAACTACCTCTTCAAAATCCACCCGAAGAAAGAAAGTCCACCTCGAGAGCCAGTCTAGGCACTCGAGCAGCAGTACAGAATGATGTCGTAGGAGAGAGAGAGAAAGGAGAGAGCGAAAGAGAGATAGAGAGAGAGAAAGGAGAGAGAGAGAGAGAGAGAGAGTAAGAGAGAGATAGAGAGAGAGAGAGAGTAAGAGAGAGAGAGAGAGACAGAAAGTAGAGAAGTTAGTGATCGCGAGAAAGAGTATTAAAGGTGTGAGCGAGAGAGAGAGAGAGAGAGAGAGAGAGAGAGAGAGAAAGAAAGAAAGAAAGAAAGAACGATAAGGTAAAAGAGGAAAAGAATGAAGGCAGCGAGAGAAAGAAGAAGGAACAAAAGAGGAAGGAAGACACCAATCGTTATTTTTCGACTTTTAAGTTAATTTGTCAAACGATTGGACCGGAAAATCACCAAGTCTGCCCCACTTTTCAAAATAATGGACTAACATTTAGAAAATAATATGGAATCTCATGACATTCATTTTTGGTTTCGTTCTCGGACTTTGAAAGACAAGAAAACGATTCTATTGGTTGAATAAATCATAATTCGCCTTTTTGTCCACGTTTCTGCTTTCCCATACAAGCAAAATAATTTTAAAGCAATAACATCCAAATAAGAAAAGGCTCAATCTGAGAATTTTGGTCGGTGTTGTCCTTTTCGGTGATCTTCTTTCTTTCATCCCACAATTCTTCGTCTTTCATTTTCATATGTATGATTTCATACATATGAAGAAAGAGAAGTATGAGATGAGAGGTAAAGCCCCAATTGAGAGCCAAGAATCTCGAACCCGCTCTAATAACCAATATATGTATTTGATGACAGACCAAGCAAGCTCTTCTAATAATAATGCAGCTGATCGAATTCTTTGACGCCAAAATCTTTGACGATTTACAGAAGAAGAAGAAAGTTTACTTTTCGTCATTCAGTAAAAATTCGTGAAGAACGGAGAAGCAGATTTTTTTGATTTACTTTTTAATTAAGTTCAGCAAAGACAAAGACGAGCCATCGCTGTGATTAGTTTAGTAGAAGTTTTTAACGGGATGCTGCGGTAGTAATCCGCCTGTCGCTTGATTCCAGATTCAAATAGCAGCACAAGAAAAAACCCCGGGTGGAATGTGGGAGAGACAGGCGGAGTGTCATAGAGAAAAAGATAGAGAGAGTTTGAGAGCGAGAAAACGAGAGAGAGAGAGAGAGAGAGAGAGATAGAGAGATAGAGAGAGAGAGAGAGAGTGAGAGAGAGAGAGTGGGATGGACTTGCCGAGCGAGAGAGAAAAAAAGAGAGAGAGAGTGGAAGAGCGAGAAAACGAGAGAGAGAGAGAGAGAGAGAGAGAGAGAGAGAGCGCCATAGTAGTATTGTTTCAACAACAGTCCTTATAGTATATAAAATAATGCTCCACTCTGATGGAACAGGCGGTTTCTTGGGATGCTACTAAGATTTAAGCACATAGTCATTCCCCTACATCGATCAACAAACACAAAATGCAAAGTAAATTAATGGATGTTTAATTATGATAATATAAAGAAAAGATTTAATCAAGCGATAGAGAGGGAGAGCGGAATTGGGAGCGAAAAAGAAAAAAAAAATTCATGACGTCATCCAAAAGAGAGTCAAAAACTATAACGGATTTGGACATAATTTACAAATGTATTGCATTTTTTTGTCCAAGTTTCTGCTAGCCCATTCACGAGAATTAATTTTAATGCAAAATAGGTCATAACGCTTAAATCAATAATTTCGTTCGAATCAAGGAACGGCTCAAAAATATTATCAAATTCAATTCTTTTTGCTCTTCTTTTGCAATCTAAAAGCTTCTTTAAACCGCCGTGTCGCGAGTTTCTTATTCTAATAAAAATTTCTTCTTCTTTTTAGAACGGGCGCAGAAGATTCGTGGAGCGCGCGATCGAGCTGCTCGTGTTAAATGGGAAAGAGGAGCTTGGCGAGAGGACGAAACAGCTGTAGGCATATTTCGTAATTTACTATTCGTAATTTACTATTCGTAATTTACTATTCGTAATTTACTATTTGGTAGTAGCACGAATTCCAGTTATCTCTTGCCATTCACGGTAATAGACTCATTGTTCTTCAGTGGTGATGTAAACGGAAGAGATTGTCATGGAACCAGGCCATAACCGGGTCGGGTCTAGTTCGGGCCCACTTCTTCCAGTGCTTGAACGCTTTCACCTGAATAGCCAATGTGGATGAGATAGAAATACAAGAGAGCACCCCATAGTGAAAGTCGCCATTTGTCGGCTATAGCCACTGCTCGCAGAATAAATAATGCTCTTGAACTGGCGGTTTCTTGGAATGATACAATGGCATAAGCACGCCGTATTCCCATTCTAATTGATACTTCTTCATCGTCAGGTGGAAACTATTCAAACATTATTATATCTTCATACATGCGAAAACACCAACAGGCACGAGAAGAGCAACAGCCACTAGAGTGCCACGAAGCCTGAGAGATTGATTCCTGTGGGCGGCAGGATTGGTGGATTTGGATGAAACTTTCCAGAAAGGTACTTTGAAGTCTCGGCTATCGTCCTATGAGGGTTTGGAAATTTTTGGTTGGCGCTGGCGCCGCAAAGGGGGTCACTCGGGGAATCTTTGAGATGGAATATCTCTTTTTCTAGGTCACCTAGAAAAATAACAAAACTAGTATTGTAATCCTCAGTTCCGAATCTACCAATGGCCAGAAGGTCAATCCCGTAGATCGATTGGTAGATCGGTGGGAATTTATTTTCTAAAAGGGGCACTTTTTCGCATGTAGATTGGAACTTTCTCAAAATCCTGACATGCGCTTGGTTGATTGTCGGGTTCTATCGATGCAGTTTTTCAAGACGCATCTTTTGATCTATGACTTGTAAACTTTTGCGCATCTGGGATTTCTAAAAATCGATAAAACTGAAATTTTTTTTTGTTAGAGACAAAATTTGAACTTTTATATCTCAAGAAGTTGTGATCGTATGGTGATGTGACTTTGAGCATCTTGTTGAGAATTGAACAGGCTTCAATGTGAGCCTATTTGGGTTAGGCTGGGTTTCGGGGAAAGTACCCTGAGGGGATGTTGAAATTTAGGTCACTTTCCTGATATTTTTCTCCTCGGTTTTAGAATATATGCCTACATGTCGCATACCATTCGGTTGCTTAGGCTTAGGGGAACAACTCTCTCATACAAAACTTTTCCATAAAATCAATTTTTGACCTACAAAATTGTGATCGAAATTTTTAGTGCATCTATAGACCAGACAGCCAAATGAAACATTTTTTATCAGACTTTACATGAAAAACTAATCCTAATAGTGGGTTCCTTTTGAAGTTTTGATTAAAGAAAAAATTATAATCGTAGGTCAGAACATTTTTTTGGTAATCGAGAGGTCGCAGGTTCGAACCCGTGCGCGTGCAAATCCTTTTGCGCGCTTTTATATGCCTCTTGATTGAACATAATCGATGATAGCATAGTCTAATGACTTTTTTCTTATGTTTAAGGTCTTAAAGGAGCCGGTTCCGTTAAGGTCAACTTTGAGCTGATCGAATACTACGCACTCTAGCGGGATGTGTAACCCGTATCCTAATATGATCTCGATATATTTTTAAGAAAAGGCAATAGAAAACGTGAAATGTATGTAAAATAAGAAAGAAATAAAATAAAAAGTGAAATAAACATATTTTGCATTCATAATCACAGTGGTCCTGTTTTTGAAAATCGTTTTTGAATCAAAAATTGTCTCGAAAAGAAAAATAAGGGAAAACTTACAGTACTTGAACCACCATGCCACATGAAATGTTTCGAATTCCCTTTTACTGCCCTGTTGATGTAATGCCGCTCTTTGTTGTGTTTTTTGTTGTTGTTATTTTTCGCTATAGTATGTTATTATTTTGTTTGTTATGCTTGCGGCGCGCCACCTTCTCGCTAAACTGTTTGTTTTTGTTGCGCGGCGCATGCGAGTTGTTTTGTTGCGAAATGTATACTGGCTGTTTCGTGGAATGCCGTCTATTTCCTGTATTTTTGGTACTTTTAGTACTGCAGAAGCGGTTGGCTTCGGCCGTTCTGAAGTGCTGATAGAAGAAGGTGTGGCTCGACCCGAACGAGATGCCAACTCTTGCCAGAATATTCGCCGTCTCATCAAGGACTGCCTGATCATTCGTAAGCCGGTCGCCGTCCACTCGCGCAAACGCGCACGCAGGACAACGAGGCAAGCCGCAAGGTGGGACTCTACTGGAAGAATGTTTTTGAGAATGCTCTTCTTTCTGTTAAATTTTATCCGGATGAGATGCTCTTTTTTCCGCTTTGCGATTTTTGGGCGGGGCGATTTTAGCTGCAAAAGGAATGCAGTAGCAGGAATGTTTAGCAGTTCTCCTATATATATTTCCATTTAAAGGCGATTGTTATATAAAACTTTTCGATTTCGTTAATTTACTTGTTATCCCAAAAAATAGAAATTTTTTGCACAACATTGGTTCATAGTTTGTTTCGTATTTGCGCAACATTTCGCAATGCATTGCAGGGAAGGGATTGCACAACATTAGGCCACCGCTGGATATTTTAGAATTTAAATCAAGGTATTCATTTTAGCGTTTTTCTTAAAGAACTATGAGAAATGTTTTGTTGCGGGGCATTAAGGAACTTCGTTAGGTTAAAAACTTCAAGCCCTTGGGTACGAATGGATATGAAACATGGCTTCCTTGCCAATAGTGATGTAATTTCTTTTCTTATTTATTTGTTTAGCTTGGCACCAATGCTCTACACATCAAACTGCGTGCTACGGATGGGACGAATACCAAGTCCCCGAGCCGAGGAGCTCAGTCCACGCTCGGCGCCTCGGGCATGAAGATTGGCCGCATCGAGGATGTCACTGCCATCCCCACCGATTGCAATCGCCGCAAGCGGGCCACAGGAGTCGCCATCTTCGTTGTTTTATTCTGTGCTCCCGGACAAAGTTGTTATATTTTTAATAAAGTGCTATAGCGCAACACAAGCCTTTATATGAAACTGAAAGTTAAAAACATATATCACACCAAGCAGGACAATCACAAACACACCAAACAGGATTCAGACAGCAGTATTAAAGGAAAGGTGAGTGACGAGTAAAGGGAAAGTGAGTGTCATATGAAACAAAGGATAGGTGAGGGCAGTGCGACGGTGAATCGGGAGAGCAAGTCAAGCATGCGATAACCTGAAGATATAAAGTATTGTACAAGAACATAGGAGACTTCCGCTAGAATATCAACCCCCACTTATACCTTCTTAAATCGGGAAATGACCACCGGGGCGATAGCCCCGGTGGTCATTGACCGGGCCGAAGGCCAGTAGCGTGCCGGAGGAACGCTAGTAGTAATACAAGAGAGCACCCCAAAGTGAAAGTCGCCATTTGTCGGCTATAGCCACTGCTCGCAGAATAAATAATGCTCTTCAACAGGCGGTTTCTTGGAATGATACAATGGCATAAGCACGCCGTATTCCCATTCTAATTGATACTTCTTCATCGTCAGGTGGAAACTATTCAAACATTATTATATCTTCATACTTGCGAAAACACCAACAGGCACGAGAAGAGCAACAGCCACTAGAGTGCCACGAAGCCCGAGAACCGCACTAAAAAGACCAACTGGGCACACGCCGCGAAACGCGGCAGTCGTATAGCTCGAGACGCCTGAATCTGCGCTTACATGTACCTATGTATTTATGTAATAAATTTTTTCAATTATGTCATTTACAGCAATTAATTAAATAATTAAACCGCTCTCAGTCTCTTCCTATTTCTCTCTCTCTCTCTATCCTTCTCTTCCTATCTCTCTCTATCCCTCTCTTTCTCGCGTTCTCTCTCTCTCTCTTTCTCTCCTTCCATCTTCGATTTCATTATTAATTGTGTGTCCTTTAATTCTATAAACAATATCGTTTAATTTTTTGCACGTTCTTTGCCAAGGAATAAACAAATATTCTCTAACATTATTACTTTCGTCCACAAAAATGACATAAATGAAAAAACGTAATTTAAAAAAGAAGTAAATACGAATAAAATGTAAATGGCGGCATCTGGAGCTACATGACTGCCGTTTTTGTGTCGAGTGCCTTGCAGTATAAAGAAAAAATGCTCCACTCTGATGGAACAGGCGGTTTCCTGATATGCTACCATGATTTAAGCATATAGTCATTGCCAAAAAGATGATATTTGGGACTTGAAGCGGATTATTGCAATTAATACCATTTAACGATATGTTCGGGGTCGCATTTACTATCGTACTATCGCTAATGTTGTTTTTTTAATCTTATCCGCAAGTTCTCTGTGTTTTTTCTCTCTCTGTGCTTCATTGCTACATATTTGGCATAAAGAACCACAAAAGAAGTACATTGTTAGATGATACTCTCTCTCTCTCTCTCTCTCTCTCTCTCTCTCTCTCTCTCTCTCTCTCTCTCTCTCTCTCTCTCTCTCTCTCTCTCTCTCTCTTGCTCCCTCTCGATGTTAGCTCCTTATCGTCTTCAGCTGAATAATAATAATATTAAAATCATCGTGAACACTCGCTCTCGTCATCTCGCCAGCCTCGCACGAGATGTCCTCGATGGAGTCCAAGTCATTTCTCGTTCGTCTCGGCAACTTCCAGCGCCCGTTCTCGGAACTCTATTTTCGTATGTTTTTCGATGACTACTAATTTCATGACGTCATCCAAAAGAGCCAAAAACTATAACGATTAGGACATAATTTACAAATGTACTATTACATTCGGCTTTTTGTCCAAGTTTCTGCTTACCCATACACGCAAAACTATTTTAATGCAATAACTGGCTATGGCGCATAAATCAATAATTTCTTTCAACCTAACTCAATAAAGAAGAGAACCAGGCAAGTAACAAATTCGATTCTCTTTGCTCTTCGTTTATAATCTAAAAGCTTCTATGAACCACCGTGTCATGAGTGTTGCCTGCAACTTAACTTTCTTTATTATCGGCACCAAAGTGGCTTGTGTATAAAAATTAACAAGAATAAATTTATGAAGCAATGCAAATTAAGGAATGTAATTGAAATAATACAAGAGAGCACCCAGAGGTGAAGGTCGCCATTTGTCTGCTACAGCCGGTGCTCGTGTGAAGAATAAACAATACTCTGGAACAGGCGGTTTCTTGGAATGCTGCTATGGCATAAGAAGGCTGGATTCCCATTTCAAATGATGCGGCATTGGAGCGAAATTCAATTAAATTAATAGTTTTGTGATTGAAAAGTTGTATAAATTCAAAACGATTAAAGAAATTCATCGAAAAGGCGATGAGAAGCTACCGCAGTCCTTTCGCGCTGATCATCGCCCGAAATGGATGTAAAATTTCCGAGGCTTTGCTATTCATTGACAGAGAACGTGTACAATAAAACCAAATTATTTATTATCCTTTTATAGCGGTATTTTCTTATCTGAACATATTTTTCTTTAAAAAGTTTTTTTATTTAATTATGTATATATTGACAATAATTACCCCTATATAACTATATAACAATTATAAACCCTAAAGGAGTTGTTTTGTATTAAGAATTCGCATTTACATGTGATGAATTCCATCAGCGCATTGGTCGGACGAACAAATAGATATCTCTGAATATACCTGCAATCCAAAGATCTGATATGAAACATTTTACGTATAGAGTAAACTGGCCGAAATCAATCGAGAAGTCGAAAGTATTCAAACTATATAAGATTGGCATGCATGCGAAAACCAGCAGGCACACACCCAAAAAATTGTCTAAAACAACAATTGTTTTGGTGCGAAATGGAACAATATTGTTTGATATTTCAAACAATTTTGTTTGTGCTAGATGAGCAACAGCTAATTGAGAACCACTCGGCCCGAGAACAGGGAAAAAAGCCTATTGACCGAACTACATACCCTCCCTGTTTTGGAGGGGCCCCCAAATACCCCTCATGATTTTTTGAGAAATTTTTTCTATACTTGCAGGACGAAAGCGGAAGGGAAGAGAGGAGAAGAGGAGGAGAGAAGAAGAAGAGAAGAAGAAGAGAAGTAGAAGAAGAGAAGAAGATTTTTTTTAAATAATTTGTTCAGAAAAAAATTTTTTGGGCTTACCCCTCCCTGTTTTTGGGGCCCAAAAAGTCCCTACCCCTCCTTGTTTTGGGGGACCCGTACATAGGCTTTTTTCCCTGCCCGAGAAATGGCTCTAAAATGGCCAACTTGGCTCGCGACGCCAAAAACGGCAGTCATGCAGAATTAGAGGCCTGAATCTGCGCATTACATAATTTATTTAACCACCTACTCCAAAGATGGTACGGCAAAGGAACTATTTCACTCTTATAATTGGCAAACATTTTCCGCTTCCTGCAATAGACAGTGAATATAAGTTCATTAATATTAAATTTCATTCGCTGTCATGATAATTATTATTTGATTAATTTTAACGATAATAGTATGAAATTAGGTAAGCAGCTTTTCGATGGATTGAATATTTTATTTTAAATAGGCTCTATTTTTAAAACTTTTAAAATCATTATTTCAAAATAAGATATTGTAAGATAATTAAATGCCACTTCAGCAGAGCGCCGTTCCGTATTGAAGAAGGAAGAGCCAGTGGAGAGGCGGGCAAGCTCAGCGTGCAGCCATAGGGGAACATGAAGGAGAGGGACTGGAAAGAAAAGTTCGCTCTCCCCCCCCTCTCTATCTCTCTCTTTGCCTCTCCTTGCCTCTTACTTCATTTCTCCCCCCATGTGCGGTATTACATTGTTTAATTTGCATTACTTCATAAATTTATTCTAGTTTATTTTTATACACATGTAACTGTAGAACGATAATAGAGAAAAAAAAGTTTCAGGCAAATGAACTTCCGATTATTGGACTTTTCGTTTTGGAGCTTAAAAATTACTCTTAAATTTTCTTAGTCTTTTCGCACAATGAAATAAACACGCTGAAGGTAAATCGATGACTTATGTCTGTGTACGTTATAACTGTTCACTGATGTAGGTATTAAGTTATCTCTCATTGCTGAATTTCGTTTAATAGAAGCTTTTAACAGGATGCTGCGAATTAAGTCCACCAGGTCGCTTGAACCAAGATTAAAAACTAGCAGTATTGAAAAAATAAAGCGCTTATGCAATTAATAAAAAATAGATGAACGGTCGCTGATGTTAAAAAATTAATCGTTTTCAATAATTAAGAGGAAAAAGATTATTACCATTCAGAATTAAAAAAAATCAAACAATTTGGAAAATCATACAACTTTTATTGTAACTGAAAGAGACAGATGATTAGCGACTTTTTACTACTGGCTCACCGTTCACTCATTTGCTTTTCTGACCCTTCCTTCCCTGCAAAGAAGAAAAGATTTATGTAAGTTACGTCATACAAATTTAAGGATGAGATTTTTCTAGTTCTCCACATCATTCAGTGTAAAGGATGAGATTTTTCTATTTTCTTTCTTGACTTCTTATAATAAAGTATTCTAACTAAGTAGGAATCGAAGAGGCGAGGAGAAGCTGCCTTAGGCCTGCCGTGCATTTCTCTGCCCTTCTATTCCTGGGGGGGGGACACATGCAACATTCACTTGAAAATATCCTTTTTATTCTCTCTTTCAAAATACGTGATAAAAATATGAAAAGTTTGCATAAAGCAGTGCGAGCGATTTGCAGAACAGACCGTTGTTCAATCAGAATTTTTATCAGGGAGAGGAAATTCGTACAATCAGCTTATAATTATACTTACAATTAGACGCAATATCACTATAGTTTGTAAAGACAAAAGCCAAATTGAAAGATGCATCAAATTTAACTGACGGTCTAACACACTTTTTGGACAGAGAGAGAGAGAGAAAGAGAGAGACAGAGAGAGAGAGCGAGAGAGAGAGGCATAGTAGTATAGTCTCAACAACACTTCTTGTAGTTTAAAAAAAAAAGAATACTCCACTGTGATGAAACAGGCAGGCGGTTTTCTGACATGCCACTATGATTTAAGCACATAGTGATAATCCCAAACTTGATATGCATTAAACTTCCCAACTAAAACAAGAAAAAAATAATTTTCTAATAATTTTTCCCCTACCACTATTGAATGAAATTCTCCATCACAGCTGACATGACACGATGTTTCTTAGAAGATTTCAATTTACAGAGTCCGCAAAACTAATTAAATTTCTCCTCGGAGCCGCGCGGCGGAGAGCCGCGCCGCCCTTGTTCGACCCATAAAAAGGATGACCGCCGGCGCCAGTTGATGTCGGCGGACTCCACGAATGGAACGCCGTCCAGAGCGGCGAGCGGGCGAGGCTATCTAATTAAATTTTCTAATTAAAACTTTTCTTACCAGCTAATAAATTAAATTTTACAAAACTGCTTATTTTCAATCAGATTAACTGTTTTTATCTGGAAGAGGAAATTCATACAATCTGCTAAAAATTATACCTAGACGCAACATCGCTATAGTTTGTAAAGACTAAAACCAAATTGTAAGATGCAATAAGTTTAACCGACGGTCTAACGCACTTTTGGTTTTTGGCAGAGAGCGAGAGAGAAAGAGACCGAGCGAAACAGAGTGAGAGATATAGGAGATATAGAGAGACTAATGGTAAGAGAGTGAGAGAGAGATAGGGAGAGAGAAATCAATAGTAGGATAGTTTCAACCACACTCCTTGTAGTATAAAAAAAAATTCTCCACTCAGAAGGAACTTGGAACCGGCGGTTTCTTGCGCGCTACTATGACATAAGAACGTCGCTGGTTTAGAAGATTCGATATATACCCAATTGAATGTGATGAACAAAGTAAAAGATTTCTAACAATAACGATTTAACAAAGAAAAGAAGAGAAGTCGCAAATAGCATGACATTTCCGATTTTTAAAAGAATATGAAAGGGCTGGTCTCGCAGAACGAGAGCCGTGGAGCAATGAAGAAAATGCGAAGATCTCGTGGTGGGCAGCGCCGGCAGCTTGCTGTGCGAAATGTGCTGTGAAAATGCTATTAACGAAGCTTGTACAGCGAAAATACTGTTGAATTTGAAAAGGGCCTTTGAGTCCACGATATGTCTTGGCACCCACCAAGGGATTCGCGTAATCCAAGAGTGCGTCATACATATGTATATCCCTTTGCTAAAACTTATTTTTATAACTATTCCATTAGCGCTGTAATTAAAATAAATTATTAGCTGAAATTATGTGTGCACAGTGCCCTTGATATCCGGGGGGGGGGGGGATGCGGCCTCTCTATCCCCTCTCCTCTCTCATGTATAGAGGGATTTGGCGTGAGAGAAGGACAGGCAGACTTGGAATTTATGAAAGTTGGGTTGAGCGAGCCCCCCCCCCATTGTTCTCGAGTGTTTCCGGGTTTTCGAAAAACGGATTATACTTCTCCAAGTAAGGATAACTTATGAATATATTTTCACGAACAAAAAAGGCAAAATGGAGGAAAGGATGTAATGAATATGATGCACTGCATGGCTAAATTTTTTTCTTTTTGTGCCAAAAAAAGTTTGCTGAAATTCAGAGGCCTAAAATGCTAACTTGAGCATTTGAAACGTCTCATAATTTACAGAAAGCGAACCAAAGGAAAAGTTACTTAGCCGCCTAGCAACAAGCGATGCAAGACGTAGGACGTCCAGTAGATGTTTATGTTGACGTTTCGAGAAACTTTTTCGGTCTCACTGCCTGAGCTGGTTGCTTCTTGAAAGCTGTCGACATCTCTCCGAATGCTTAAGTGGATATCTTTCTTTTCACTGCTTACAGTTTTCGAGGTTTGCACTTACTCGAATTTTGTCCATTGATATAAATATTAGCTTTAATGTGCTCGTACATATTCATTTATGTGTGACGGCTCATAAATAATGTACAAATTATGACAACGTTTCACGTATCTTTTAAAATCCTGCAAAATTTCACAAAATTCCTGAAAATAAAGGAATAAAAAAAGCTCCAGAATTAATATTTGCAATCCTCACTCATTTGTCTAGAAAAAATAAAGTATAACATTACCCAAGGAAAACATAAAAAAAAATTTTCATCACCTAAATATTAATTCGGCATTTATAAGTATGTACATATCAATACAATTTCTAAATACATACAGTATATACATATGTATGTATTAAACAATTGTATGAATATGATTGTAATTATTTTATAATTTTTAATATCTTTATCACGCTAATTGTTAGCCCATGGCGGCTGCCATCCGTTTCCAACGGATTTATGATATTTTTGCGCCCTCTTCCCAAAGGATCTCGCCAGTCGCCAATATGGACTGCTTCAGGGAGTGCGTGATGCTCCCGGTAAGCGCTTAAATTTTTGTTCTGTTTGGACGATGATTAATGTAAATTTCATCAACGTTAGTTTATTATAGATCAGTTTTATAATTTATAATTTATGGTCAGGCTCTGCTTGGCGCGCTGGCGCCAAGCAGAGCTTAAAAAGCACCATCTGATGATGGTGCAGCGCCTTCTCAGCCCGCCTCCCAGCCTCTCCTCGTTCCGACTGCCGCCGTCCCCATGCAGCTCCAGCTCGCGCCCTCCGAACTTCGCTTCAAGGCCGCCGGCGGACTCTCGCAGGTCTCCATCCTCAACACCACCTACAAGCGCCGCGCCATCAAGGTCTTAATTTGGAATCATCAGAGCAAATATTCCTTGTAAAGCATTGATTTGTTTGCAGGTGAAGTGCTCGGACAACCAGCGTTATAGTGTGAATCCGGTGAACGCCTTCGTCGAGCCCTGCGACACTCTCCGCATCGACGTCCTCCGCCAGAACGGCGCCGCCAAAACCGACAAGATCGTCGTTCCCGCCGCGGATGTCAGCCGACCCATGCTCTTCATGCAATCTGAATACCCCTTGCAGGCCACGAAGGAGGACACGGACACGCGCGCCGTGACTGCGAGTGCCGCGGAGCCCGAGCTCATGGTCATGCCGCTCATCGTCAACGCTGCCGAGTAGCCACCGACTCTCTCCTCATGCCGCCTTCCCTTCCCCCTTCTCCCTCAGACTTTCTCAGACTTCCGCCCTTTCCCTTCCCTTGCTCGCTTGTTTTGTTTCTCGATGTCTGTTGAATATGTGGTTGATTAAAAACTATTTCCTGTACTACATATAATGCATTGGATAGATCTGAAATGATGAAGCAAAGCAAAGCAAGAAGAAACAAGAACGGGAGGGAGCGCGGGCAGCGCAAAATCGATTGGCTAGACATTCTGTCCAAAGGGACAAGACATTCAGTCTAGCTCGCCATGTCTCGTGGGTTTGGACATACGCGGCTAGACATGTGCTGTCTAGTGGGACTGGACATTCATGTCTCAGTGCCAATCGCGGACATAATGTCTAGCCTCAATGTCTTGTCCCACAAGACTTTCTTCTCTGTGTGCAAAAATACAATTCCTATTTGCTATGCAATCGGGAGAAAAATATGCGAGAGTGAGTGAGAGCGAGCGAGAGAGAGAGAGAGAGAGAGAGGAGGTAGTGGGAGGAGAGAAAGAGTAGAGAGACATAGAGGAGAGAGAGAGAGAGGAGAGGGAGAGAGAAGAGACTGATGGTGAGAAAACAGAGACTGAGAGAAAGTGCGAGAATGAGTGAGAGTGAGAGAAGAGACGAGTGGGTAGTGTGAGAGTCATCGGCATTAGCAAAAAGAAAATTGTTATTCTTGGCCGCTCATACAAATTCTTTCCAGGAGATTGTATGTAAATGGTGATGCTGTTATTCGTCGGTACGATGATGCATACAAAAAAATAATTTATTCTATAGATCGGACCCGCTGCTTTTAATAACGCAAGAAGCGATTTAAAGAGCTGCTGTTGTGCTTATAAAGATCTTGCTGACAGGTTCGTGCCGTTATGAATATTCTAGCCGAATTTAAATAGTTTATATGATGTGATGATTATGATTTTGAAATGCAACAATATGCAACAATGTGTCGCTGTTGCTGCTGTAGCTGGAAGGGGCGCGTTGTTCACGCACGTCCACCGGCATACCGAAGTCGTTCTCGGAAGTGGAAAGGATTGTGAGCAGAGAGAGAGAGAGAGAGAGGGAGAGAGAGAGACAAAAAAAGAAGAAGAATAGAAAGAAAAGAGAAGAGAGTGAGAGAGAGAAGGAAGAAGAGAGAGAAAAGAGAGAAGAGGCAGAAAGAGAAGAGAGAGAGAAGAAAGAGATAAGAGAGAGAGAGGGAAAGAGAGAGAGAGAGAGAGAGAGAGAGAGAGAGAGAGAGAGTGAGAGTGAGAGTGATAGCAACGTACTCGTTTTAACTCATCTAAATTTATCCAATAGTTATGCTCGCTATTTAAATGAAAGACTTAATGTTAGCGTCATCAAGTATTTTATAGGCAAATACGATTCTAGAAAAATGAGTCAAGGGAATTACATATTATAAAAGAGAAATTTTAAAATGGAAATATGTACAATTTGAATTCTGAATGTCATGGAGCAAATTCATTTTTTTCCATTCAGAACTGATCATCCAAAAGTCGGCTTTTTTTCTTGTAAGTAGGGTTGTCAGAGTGAAAAAGAAGAAGGGTCTGCGCGAGGGAGAGGCGGAAAGACGAATAACACGAGAGACCGAAGAATGGAAAGCTTGAGAAATAGAGTAATGGAGAGAGTGAAACAAACAAAGTCGTCAACCCAACAATCTTTTCGTTCCTGCAGCCCCTGCAATGCATGCGTCTGGGTGGTGGCAAAAAGCGCCGGGAGACCCACCCGGCCGGCCTCCTCGATACTCACGAGGTTTCCCTGCGTGAGCATCCTTCGGCGTACGCACGTAGTGAGGAGCCGACCGCGGACACGGCCTGGCCACTTCATCTAGCTGTACAGGGGCTACGGAACAGTGCCGTCTCCCTATTCCAGGCACTGTTCGAATTTAACAAAGTTATCGTTGATCCTATCACTTTCCACAACCTACACTTGGCGGATTAGTGCATGAGAAGGACGTGGTTCCCCTCATATCTCTTTCCAGGTATATTGCTTGCTGTATAGAATAAAATTCATATTTAATTCTACGGAGGTTGATGTGGCTGAACTGGTTGCATGTCTGCGAATACTACGAAGGAAGAGTTAATTCGCGCGAGGAGATAGAGGAAGCATATATCAGAGAGAAGAGAGTGCTGCAGATATATTTCTCTCTCTACATCTATCTCTCGTTCCCTCTCTCACTCACTCACTCTATCGGCAGAAATGTTTTTTTTTGTTTGATTTCAAGCAGAGGTGCTAATTGGTTCCACGTGTACTTGGCCCGGCTGGCCCGTTCTCATTCGGGCCCTCTAACCGGATTTCCAAATCTTTGAACTTCATTTAACTTTTTTTAGTGCTAAAATATCATTTAAATAAGATTTGATGTACCTCGGTTATAGGGGAATAATTACCATATGGTAATGGGAGGAGCGGAGAATGCGTGGGTCTACCTAAGGTAGTGTTTAGACTTAAATAGTCTTGGTAAGATTTATCCTTAGTTTGACTCATCTTTAAATTCCTACCCTTAGTAAGATAGTTGATGGTATTGGGCGGTTGAATAAAGTGTGGCATAGATAAAAGTCTGGGCTCTTATGCTGCCATTTTCAGTAAAAAAAAATTCTTTCCGGTATCGGTCAGGCCAAGAAGATTCATACATTGTACAAGCTTGATATTGAAGTACTTAGTCATTTTGCGTCATATTGAAAGCTAGATAATTTTATAGCGTAGCTAAAGACAACTTGTTTATGAATATGTCAATCTCCTAGCAAAGCATCAGCCATGAAGGAGGGAAGAGCGTTAAATTCATTTTCATTTATTAGTCACCAAAAAAGATTTTGCGAAATGGTTATTTTTTTCAGGCTGTGGTTCAAGTTTTATTGGATAGACATTTGCAGAAGAAGTGTACAACTTGTAAATAATTAATGGAACTAGTGGTTCGGAAAGTCCTAATTTGTTCAGAAAGCTGTGTAATTAAGATATTCTATTAAATATATAAAAATGGTTAATTACTTGTTTTCGATATATTTTATAATTAGGATCCAATGGCTTTAAAGGTTGTAACTTGTTTAGTTTAGAAGGTGGCATCGAGTTCCTTTTTTTGCAGCTACTTCTGCTGCTACCGCAGCGGAGATGTAGAGACAGCGAGAGAATGCGAGGAGGAAGGAGGAGGACCGAAGGAGGCAGCGGCAAGTAGAGGCGGCGAGGGAGCGGGAGAGGGAGAAGGAGAGAAAGAGGAAGAAGGAGAGAGAGCGGGAGAAGGAGAGAGAGCGGGAGAAGGAGAGAGAGCGGGAGAAGGAGAGAGAGCGGGAGAAGGAGAGAGAGCGGGAGAAGGAGAGAGAGCGGGAGAAGGAGAGAGAGCGCAGGTGGAAAGACAAGGTTGGATGGTGGTTTTTTCCTTGCCTTTGTTAAGTACTCATCATTCTTATGTATATAAAAAAAATATTTTTGAACTATAAACCTGATCTGCATCGTTCGAAATTCGAGGGTTTAATTTTTAATTTTTATTTGTTAAATAACGTTAATTTCAAGCTTCGAAATGAAGTCGATTTCAATTAAAATGGTTAGCTTCAGGAGAGGCAAAAGGAGCGCGAGAAGGAGAAGGAGAGAGGGCGCTGGCGGGAAGAGAAGGTCGTGGACGAGGAGTTGGCCGAGGAGGTCAGCATTACTAGGAGGGGAGGAGAGATACTGCTATCCTTTCCGTCACCACTTTCTCTCTCTCTCTCTCTCTCTCTCTCTCTCTCTCTCTCTCTTTCTCTCTTTCTCTCTCTATCTCTATTTCTCTCTCTATCTCTCTGTCTCTTTATTCTTTCTCTCTATCTCTCTCTCTCTCTCTCTCATACTCCTCTCCTGCCATGTTCCCCTACCCCCTCCCTCTATACTCCCCCCCTCCCTCTCTACCTCTCTCACTCTTTCTCTGTATGTCTTTCTCTCTCTCTCTCTCTCTCTCTCTCTCTCTCTTTCTGTCCCTCTCTCTGGCCCTCGCTATCTTATATGCGGGTGCTCTTTCTCTAAATATATATACTGCTCCTGTATTCCCTTACTGTTAGCATGTATTTTTGCAGAAGTTTATTTTAGGCATCGCCTTTTTTCTACTAGTCTAGTTTTTCCGACTAGTTTCCTTTGCTAATCACGGCTGAATAAGTAAGTACTATAGAGAAAGAAGAGGATAAACTGTATGTAGTTCTTCAGATTCCCTTATTGTTTGCGTGTATTTTTGCAGAAGTTTTTTAGGCAGTGCTTTTCCCCCACTATTCTACTTTTTCTTTCCACTGGTTTCCATCTGTTATCATGACTAAATAAGTACTGTAGAGAAAGAAGAAGTAAACTATAGCCTCTTTCATTTGCAATTAAACAGTAAACTTATGTTTTACAATTCTAATCATCTTGTTTAGAGCACACGTTTATTTATAATTGAATCAAGCTGAATATCCTTAGATTAAGAAAAAGTAGAGGAAATGACTTCTCTATTTTCTTGAGACATCGGAAGGGTCGCGTATGTTTTTTTTACTCGCTGGCTAATTTTATGGAAATAAAGAATGTTAATTCTTGCAAGATTGCTATGTGAATGTCTGGAGTCGTCTCTGCGAGTTGAACTATTCAAGGTATTCGTTATCACTGCAGAGGGAGAGAGCACGAGGAGAGGAAAGGAGATTGCGACTAAACGGTAGCGAGAGAGAGAGAGCGAGATAGAGGAAAGAGGGAGGGCGAGAGGGGAGCGAAAGAGGTAACACGGAAGAGAGAGAGAGGGAGAGAGAGATTTTTCTTTAAAAAAAAATCCTTTAAAAATATCCAGCTTGTTTACTCTAGTCGCTTCTACCCTAGCCGTATTTTTTAAAAAGATTTTTCTATCTTTTTTTCATAAGTTAGATTAATTCCATAAGTCTAAAAGAAGTCGTTTTCAATGATTTTCCTGAGTTTCAGAAGATGCAAGAGGAGAAAGAGAAGGAGCGACAGCAAACAGCGTCATCTTCTGAAGGAACGAAGGCACAAGGAAATGCTGCGAAGAAGCGAATGAAAAAGGTTAACAAAATATTTTTTATTCTTTTATTTTATTCTTTGAAGAAAAGTGTTTTTGAAATGTTTCTTCGTAGATTTCATTCTTATTTATTTTAGGAATAAGTAGCATAAAAGATATAGATAAAGTAGTACATCTTTTGAACTGTTTCTTCGTTCATTTCATTCGTATTTATTTAAGAAATAACTAGCATAAAAAATATAGATAAAGTTAGTACAACAAGCAGATATAAAAGAAAGAGTGGCAAGAAGACGAGTTGATCTCTTCCTTTATTTAAATATTTTTTATTTATCCATTTAAATCTCGAATAAAAAGAGACATTGTAGACTATTACCCACGAATGTTTATGTTAAAGGTCCTCACTGATTCGGACGCTGAAGAAGATCTGGCGCTTGCAAAGAAGAAACGGCCTGAGATGCGGCGAGAATTCATTGACAACAGCAGGTCGTTTTCGAATTTCGAGTCTAAGAAGACCATATAGTTGGAGGGACTTTACTTTTTTTAAGAAAAAATGGGGAGAAAAAATTCCGAGGAAAGATCAATGCTCCAAAAGCTTAAAAAGTTTTCCATTTCTCAAATTACACAAGACACTTTTGAGAGAAGTGGTTTGTTTTTACTGCGCTACTTGTGAGAGTGATATTTGATACTCTCCTGCTTACTATTTAATACCTTAAAACTATCTTTCCCAGAAAGAAGCCGAGTGTTCGCAATACTTCTCATTGTCAGAACCACATAGTGAACTCTGGAGGATAAGGAGAATGGCATCGTTTTGTTTTTTCCAGTAATGGACCGATGACGCGAGCGAAACATCGCGCGCTCCTGCAGCCGACAGAGACGGAGAGCGAAGGAGGAGACGCAGAGAGGCAGACGGAAGTTGAATTTATGTGCTTTTTTTTCTCTCGGAAAAGTATGTTTTATTTAACTTTTTCCACTTCGTTATTCTCCAAATTCTGCAGCATGTGCATTCTGTGAACATTCTGTGAAATGTGCACTTGTATTAAGCATTCCGCTCAAAGGTACACCTGGACAGCTCTGACGACGACTGGGTTCCGGGAAAGCCAGTGGGTCGTCGAGGTACTTCAAGAGGAACCATTCTGCCAAGGACGAATGGGCAAGAAGAAGGTGAGTTGAGATATGCTTGTTAGGGACCATGAGAGAATGTTGAGAGTGAGAGAGCGAGAGAGGTGAGAGAAGGAGAGAGGTAGGGAGAACGAGAGAGAGAGAGAGAGAACGAGTGAGGTAGGAGAACGAGAGAGAGAGAGAGGAAAGGAGAGAAGAGAGAATGGAGAGAGAGGGAGAATGAGAGAGCGAGAGAAAGAGAGAGAGAGAATGAGAGAGAGAGAGCGAAGTAGTGAGAGAGATCTGACTGACTAGAATATAGCATCTTGAACTGTTTTGCAGAAGATCAGCAAAAAAAAAAAAAAAAAATGTACTGTCGATTTGACAGACCCACCCTGATTTTGGGCCTCACCTAAACCCTACCCCACCATGTTTTTGAGTAACACATTTAGGTAATAACATCTAACCCACCCTGATTACCGGGCCTAACACCTCCTTCCCCACCCTCATCTTCTGGGTGCTCACAATGAGTCAATCTGATTGACAGATTTATTTATTTATTTATTCATACATCGTTAAAAGATGTGACAGCATAATCAAGTGAGAATAGTACCGCGTCATGCTACAAGTGCAGACTAATGAAAGGGGGGGGGAGGATGGCTAGCAACCCTGAACCACCTGGCATGTGACGGATAGAGAGTGGGGGTGGACCAAGCCCCTACAGCACGTGAGGCATGTGCTGGCGCCACACTCCACGAGGAACAGGGTGCAGCAGAAGGGGTAAGGGAGTGAGAGAGAGAGAGATAGAGAGAGAGACAAGGGGTATATAGAAGTAATGTTACCGATAAGTTAAAGCAAATAAAATGCTCTGCAGATGCGCCACACGCGCCTCTTCTCACAGAAGACGAAGAGCTCGAACCGCTTCCTGTCATGCGCAGCTTCAGCGACTTTGAACTCTTCCTCAAGTCGACCACCAACGGCGGTTAGTAGGGAATATTCGGATAAATCCTGCCTTTTTTTCATTTTGCGTCATGTTGTATTTGGTATGAAATATTTGGATAAACAATAATTTTTTCTAAGTAGTAATTTTTCCTTATATTTTCCAGAACAAATCCTCGCAGTCGCCGAGGCAATGCTTGCGGATCCGGCTTTGCCGTACCGTGACAAGGAGGAGCTGAAAGTAGTCATGGACTGTGTCTCTGCAGAGAGGAGACGAATGGTGCGTGAGCATCTTTTCATACAGCTAACTATATAGCAGCTAAATATAAGCTCATTTTATTTGTTGTTGAAAAACATTTGCTGCTAAGGCATTGTGTAATCGTAATTATTATTTTTTTAATATAAGTATTGAGAGTAAGTTCAGCTTTATATTCGAATATTGCTTCTGATTCTTCAGGAGCGTGGCGCTGATGAAGAAGAGCTCAGCGGGGACACGGAAGAGCTGATCGACGTCGAAAGAATAACGGAGTTGGAGATGAACGACCAGAATGCAACAGCCGAGGAAATTATCAGGCTTTTTTTTCACTTTTAGATGCTCATTTTATTGTATTCTTTTTTGAAATAATAACTAAAAAGTAATGGAGAATAGTCGCATATTATTTTATTTTTTTAAAGTAGAAATAGACACTACACAATTTTTGTTGTATTCTGCGCATCGTGAATTTGGCTAACAGGTTTATTGTAAGCGAATTTTGTGATAGGAAATGATGAATGTAGGGTCGGTAATAAATAAGGATGCTAGAAACCTTTGTATCTCTATTTCGAGTAGAGTGATCAGAAATATTGTAGGTATTAATATTAACAATTGTCTAGATAGTAAAATGATTTGTTTGTGAACTTCTTGCATGTTCAGGCTGATGCGGGTGCGGTGCAGCAGCTGCCGATTGGAGTTGTGGTGGCGCCAGAGGGCGCTGCGGCGGACGCGGCACTTCGCGAGGTGGACGTGGCCGTAACCATTGGCGGCCAGAGGATGCAACGACGATGTCGAAATCCTCGGGACTACTCGGCCGACAAGCAGCTCAGCATCTAATGTAAGCATATTATAATTTTTTTTAAATTTATTCTCTCCACGACGCACAGGGGCCTTAACATCCTTTTCTCCTACCTATCCAAGAGTTGGGAAACGGAAAGAGAGAAAAGAGCAAGTAGATGTAATGAGAGAGAGAAGGGGAAAATAAACATGTCATACAATAATAGAGATCGCATAAAGTAATAAAGATTACATACAAAATTATAGAGACAAGGACGCAAGTTCCGCGAGCGGCGCCAGCTCCGCCGGCTGCGTGAGGAAGTAGAGGCCAAAGCATTGGCCGAGTCCGTGGCCAAGAGGAAGGCCGCGGCGGGCCGAAATCAAGATGGCCGAGGCGATGTTGGAGAGGGCGAAGGCGAAGGCAGCGGTCAGGGCGGCCGAGGAGCAGCAAGAGAACTTTAGGATGAGTGAGTGTATTATTCATAGCCTATTCAGGATAAAAAAAGGGTGGTCCGAGCGCCCCATAAATTGCGTGGGTCGCCCGTTCGGACCCCCCCCCTTTATTCCCTGAGTCTATTAGAGGCAATAGCATGTGTTTTGGAGAGACGCGACTTCAGAGAAATTCAAGTAGATTACATTAGAGTTTCGTGCTCCTTTATCGCTAAAGTGTAGGATAGCTAAAGGGCTTTGTTACATTGAGATTTTCGGTGAAAAAGTAAGTCCGGTTAGGTCAAAGGATTCATCCGTTATATGAATGTTTGATATAAAATTATTAGAATTAAAAAAAATTTTCAGGACTTCAGCAACATAACGGAGTAGCGATCAAGATGGAGACGCCGAGTCTCAATCTCAAGCAAGAGACGCAAGAGTCTATGGGAGAGAGGAGTAGGCAAGAGTCAGTTAATTTTTTTAAGTTAAACATCTATTATTTTTAATTAAACTGGGATCCGTGTTGATCTGGATAAGATACCGTTATCAGATTAAAAATACAATTAGTTAAATCTTATTTTTTTTCAGAAGTCACGATTAATTGGTTATTAATGGCCTTTTGCATTCGGATTTGGGAAAGTGTTTCATTTAGGAATAGGCGTTAGGAATTTGCAAATTCTGCGTTGCTTCTGTTCTGTTCAAACATAAATAGTGTTTGTTCCTGTTCTTGATAATTTCTCAATATATTTTATTAACTTAATAGTTTATTTCTCTTCTCGTTAGGCACACGCCCACGAACGAGATGATGCAGCCCGTTGAGCGAGAAGAATCGCACCCCGCGCGGACACCTTCGGATGAGATGGATGTGGATGTTTGACGCGAGGATAAAGCAGCAGCCGGCACAGGAGCTGCCATTTGGAGCGGCTATGGAGACAATGGTTAGAGAGAGAGAGAGAGAGAGAGAGAGAGAGAGTTAGAGAAAGAGAGAGTTAGAGAAATAGAGTGTTAGAGAGAGTGTTAGAGAGAGAGAGTTAGAGAGAGAGAGTTAGAGAGAGAGAGAAGTTAGAGAGAGAGAGAGAGTTAGATAGAGAGAGAAGAAGAGATTTCACTTGTTTTCTTCTCACGATTTTTTTGTGTATGCGCTCTAAATTTATGCACTAGTGGGTAAAAAGAAGAATGTTACTGAAAGCGCGGGGTTTCGTTCTCTCGAAAATATGTCAGATGTTATTGATGTTTACATTTCTAATAATGTGCAATTAAATCTATGACATTATATGAATGTTTGATAAGCAAAAACTCAAATGTTATATATAAATGTAAGGCAAACGTAATTATGCTTTTGGAATTGCGTTTTTTAAAGAAACTAACATAAGAGAAGTGAACATCCTAATTAGCTGTGAGTATTTCCGGAGAAGGCGAAGAGAAGAGAAGAGGTCGATCTGGATTTGAAGGCGGTGGCCAAGGCGGACGCGACGCTGGAGCATAATGCGGAGGGCCATACACAACTCCCTGATGGCCAAGCTGCTCTCCCCCAATTCTTCTCCCCACCGCCAGCTTCTTGGCCTACAGAGCCACCGCCTCCAGAAAACACTCCGCCGCCGCAGTTGCCTCGGCTACATGGTTTGCCTTTTTTCCTTTTTTTT
>CALZFC010000006.1:4525000-4535000 GCA_945643635.1 Allodiplogaster sudhausi | reverse complement strand
CCGCGGAGTCTTCTGTGCGAGCTTAACTATTTAAAGTGGTCGTTCTCGTGAAAGAAGAGAGACGAAAGGGAAGAGAGAGAGAGAGAGAGAGAGAACGAGAGAGAGAAAGGCTATTCAGAAATAGAAACAGCTAATAGTCAGAAAGGCTATTCGTGGTAAGACGACAAGTAACACAATCGCGAAATGCGCCAAATTGATTATGAGCGAAGTATCATTCTTGTGTAAAAATTGTGTGTCAGCAGCCACGAGCAAGATACGGTGAGCGGCGACGTTTGCGCAACTTCACGCCACGCACACACCGAAATTGCAATGCTTTGACGAGGTCGCAATCATGTTAGTGTCTGTTTTTATGCGCTTTTGTCTTTCATACACATTTTTTACAACGGCATATTTTCGTTTAATTGACTTTAAAATAATGACCGAATTAGACTGAGGCTTCTTCTTGTAGTGCTTTAAAGTATTTTAAAAGTTGAGCTAGGCGACAGACAACGAGAGTGCCCTTTCCTTTCCCGACTTTCTTATTGTATTGATGAGAAGGGCGCCTTTTTGTTTCACTTTGAAAGTTTTAATATTGTTATGGCCATGTTGATAGGGTTCTTAAGATTGAATAGAAGATTTACTACTCTTAAAGCTCAATATCTGACGCGTTCCCCGCGGCTTTGTTGTTGTTTGTGGTTAGAATCTTTCGGCTCTTCATTTGCTTTCTTTTCATCGCCTTTTCTTTTGTAATTTAGACTTTACCTCTTCCTTTCCTTTCGGGTCGAACAGATTTCTTCCTCGCTCTATTTGTATATGATTCCTACTGACAACGGCCTGATTTCCCGCGCTTTTTATTATTCAAATCGCAATCATGTTCTGGCGAGGTTTAGCAACAAGTTTTTTTTCAGCGAGTGCTAGCCTTCACTTTAATGAACGTCGCTTTTATCCTCCATTGCTTAAATGGTTTTTTTTTTGCGAATGTTGACTCAGTTTTAGCTGGTGTTTCCATTGAATAGAACGGAATTGCTTATATTAAACATAACCGAAAGTCGCCTTCCGTAGTATTAACCATATTTGACATGAATTAACTGTATATCCGCGCCGTCTCGTCCTTCCGAGCGTGTCCCATTTTACGCTTTCTATTTCTTCGCCAACTTCTTTCAGGGGAAGTTCACCCCATCACCGTTCTATGTCCTTTCCCGACAACCATCATCGCCTCGTGGAGTACGCAGCAACTTCTTCTTCATCATCCGCCACACCTCCTTCGCCGCCTTGCGTACTTCCCGAAGCTGTCCACGGTGCACCAGGTGAACAACCACAACAACAAGAACAACATCCTCACCAACACCAGATCATATTTCCAAGTTTGTATGAAAATGTATAAATGTGATAATATGATTCTTGTTACTTTTCCCAATCGAATACTGATTGTGGGTAAAAACCTTGAAAACTTTGAGAAAAAAAGTTGTGGCTTAGAATGGTTTTAACGATTTTTTTCCCAGCCGTCAAGATCAAGATAAAGTATCGCGGCGACAACTTTGCGAACATGAGCACATCCGAAGAATCAGCCACTACGGAAACGGAATCATCTCCTTGCAAATCTTCCGCCTTTTCTCCCATCAAGACAGCGGCAGGTGGAGTAGATTTTAAAAAATATATATATAATTTTCTTTTTTGGTCAACAAAAGAATTTGACGAAAAGTATTTGATTTATGTTATGCCTTTAATGTTTTTTTTCTTCAACCTGAAACGAATGTAGAGATAGAAAGAGCATTAAATATTAAGTTACCTTTTCGGTCATCAAAAAAGGATTTGACGTGCAGTGTTTGCCCCTTAAATTAAGAGTCTTAATATTTTAAGAGTGTTCTCCCTTAATCATGAAAAAAATCGCGGGTTTCTCTCATCAGGCAACATGGACAAGGCCGCTCCGGAGTCGAGCCAAGGCGGCGGAGTCGATCCGAGGAGCAGCAGCCAGAATGGCCTGCCAGGAGCAGGACAGCAGCAGCATCTGCAGCCGAGAGAGTCTTCCCGCTTCTCGGATGTTGATGTCAACGCGGCGCGCGCTTCTCACAAGGTCAATATCGAGGAAAGCTTTCCATGACTCGTAATTGGAGTACTAGTAGAATACTGTAGATTGAGCTTTGATCAATCTACAGTATTCTAATGAAAAGACGACTAAATATGCAAGGAAACGAACGATTTATTTTGCCGCGACTACTTTTCACAGCTTTTTCCCCGTACCTTTATAGTAAGCACGTGGTTTCCTATGGAGTGATAACAGTATAAGGACGTGAGTTGGTTGTACGATGATAAGCTTAGAGGAAGCATTTCCATTATTCGAGATTCAATGATTCTTATGAAGTGACAATGTAGATATGCTTCCCAACTTTATTCATGAAATAATTCTTCATTGTTTTATTCATCTTTCTTGGGGAGGGGGGGCTAAACATGCCCCCCTTTTCTTTTCACGAGGGGCTAACCATTCCCCTTTCATTTTCTCTGGGGTGGATGAATTACTCAACTTTTCTCGGGTGCTGAATATTCCTCTTCGCTTTCTATCGGGCCCTTCCATTCATTCAGGTGCCCGACACGGGCCTCCTTGGCGTGCTCGACGGTGCGGCAAGCAACGATGACGGCCCGAAAGAGCCGACTCCCATTCCGGAGAACAGACGTGACAAGCGACGAAGTGGGTTTTCGAGATTTCTTTACCATGATGAAATCATGGATGGAAACGAAAAAGAGTTGATTTCGTCATCACAAAGACAAGCCATGTAATGATAAATGAAAACATGAATAATGTTACCTTTATTTACATAATATAGAATGTCAGCACGTGGAGAAGTAGAATAGCATGGATTAATAAATGAAAATAATAATGATGAAAGATACGCATACACGTGTTCGGTGGTTCTAGTGGCGATTAGGAAAATAAATGTTAGGTTTTGGAAGCGAAAGCCGATATGAGTCGATTGAAGTTTGGTTTCAAAAAGTTAAAAAAAATTTCTAATTGTAAGCGTAAAAAGATTTTGCTAGACTTCGAGCAAAAAAAAAAGCTGAGATATTTCGGTATGAATTGAGAAACTGAGATTACGGTATATGAATTGAAATTACGGTACAATTTCAGGCGGTGATTCTGTGACACCAAAGAAGGTGCAGATCGAGGAAGCAGACAAGAATTCTGCTGAAGAGGAAGAAGCGAGAGAAGCAACGCCCACACCCCCCGCAGGTAAGTAATGGACATTTGTATTTACTCTGATTCTGACTTTTACCTGCTTACGATAGTTACATCTGACCTTCGAAAGCATATATGGTCTTACATTATTATGTCAGGAACATTATTATGCCATGACATTGCGAATGGGTTGCTTCGTCTTTCTTGTTTTTTTTTAAATCTAGTTTCAACTGCCTTCTAAGCCGTACAAGATCTTACAATTTGGAATGTATTCATTCCATGAAACAGGGAGCATTAGAGCCACAAAAAATATGACTTGGAAATGGACCCTTTTTGTTGCTGTTCAGGTGACGGACTCACCGAGGAAGTCTTCGTGGTCGAGAGCATCCTCCAGCACAAGAACAAGGGCAAGAAGAGACTCTTCCTGGTGAGAGATATTGAATTGTTGGCGGCAAATTTGAAATTCTTGGAATTTTGTTCTTCTCAGATTTTAGTCTTTTCTTGACAAAAAAAGGTAGGCAACATAATTGGGGTACCTTTGTTCTCTATGAGTTGTTGAAGAAGAAGAAAAAAATATATATATATTAACGGACCGAAAATATGTTAGACAGATGTTTTTTTTTAAATTCTAAAATGAGCTGTTGTGTTGAACATTCTGTAAAATGTGTAGTTGGGATTAAACATTCCTCTCTCTCTCTTCTCTCTCTCTTTCTCTGTCCTCTCTCTGTCCTCTCTCTCTCTCTCTCTCTCTCTCTCTCTCTCCAAGGTTCGCTGGGAAGGCTACGGCTCGGATGAGGACTCGTGGGAGCCGGAAGATAACCTGAGCAGCGCGAAGCTCGCACTCGAAGAGTACTTTAAAAAGAATCCGTCGGCCGAGGGAGGATCGGGCAAGAAGAAGGTGAGAGAGAACGTAGCATAAAATAAAATCTGACTGCTTGTTACTTCCTGTTAAAAAAAATCGACATTTCGAGCCAAATCAACAGGTAATAAATAGAATATATTAGCTGTTTCTAGCATGAATTATACGAACAATGCTCTAAAAAGCTCTCCGTCAATTCCTCGGACTTTTGGGCGCCCCATTTTAAAGTTATGGGCGAGAGGTATCTATTACGAGGACTCTTTTTAGAGATAAGAGCTTCTTACGGTTAATAGGAAAATACTGACAATGAGGGAGAAAAAGAAAGAAATGCCTTTCTGAAGGAGGGCGAACTTGAGGAAAGGGAAGAGAGATCTGATGATGAGAATACAGCTTCAACAACAACTGTTTTAAAGAAGGGCCGTCCACCGAAGGCGCTTTCTACTGCTGTAGCAGCAGCAGCAGCATCGGGCAGCAAGCGACGTGGAAGATCAAGCAAGGAAGAGGTGGCAACGTCAGTATTCTTCTTCTTCTTCTCTCTCTCTCTCTCTCTCTCTCTCTCTTTCCCTCCTCCCTTTTATTGTCACCAGTTCATCCAGCTAGTTCACTGCGTATCGCACATTTAGGACGAGTGAGAAGAAAAATTTAAAAAAAGTTTTCGAAGAACTTATTGTTAGACACACCTATAGACTTAAGGATACCCAAGGATAATCTTAAGGCTTTGGATGTAATCTTAAGGCCAATCAACCTAAAGTATATTGTATAAGTTATAATCTTAAACCCAATCAATCAAAAGTACAAGGCTTAAGATATAATCTTAAGGCCAAGCAAGAGGTCCCGTCGCGGAGAACCAGAGGAAGAAGTCGCTGAGGAGCCGGTGGAAGAGCCAGAAGATCAATACGCTCAGGAGAAGGAAGACGAGGACTACGATGGAGGAGAAGGAGGTGGTGGAAAGGGACGCGGCGGAGCAGGGAGGAACAAGTTAGTTAATTAATTAATACTTCTTTTTAATAGCTATTAATTAATACTTCTTTTTAATAGCTATTAATTAATACTTCTTTTTAATAGCTATTAATTAATACTTCTTTTTAATAGCTATTAATTAATACTTCTTTTTAATAGCTATTAATTAATACTTCTTTTTAATAGCTATTAATTAATATTTCTTTTTAATAGCTATTAATTAATACTTCTTTTTAATAGCTATTAATTAATACTTCTTTTTAATAGCTATATTTTTTGTCATTTGCAATATCACTTTAAAATATTTTGAGTACTGTCTACAAAAAAATCTTAATTAATTAATTTATGCTTCGTTTTAATAGCTATATTTTTTGTCGTTTGTAATACCACTTTAAAATATCTTGAGTACGCTCTACAAATAAAAGGAGAGAAAAAAATCCTTGTTTAAGGAAGCCAAAAACGAAGGCAGAGCTGAAGGCTTTCCCGAAGACGACGCCTACCAGCACGGCGAGCAAGGCTTCTGTCAGGGTATTTTTCAGTTTTATTTTATTTTTTATTTAATAAGAATGTAATTGGGGTTCGAAGAAAGTCAAAACGTTTAGTTTCCATGAATAGATACCACCAATTGAAAAGTGAAAAAGACTTGTAGTACTGATTGTGAGAAGTAATGATTGTTATTGGAGAGCATTGTTTAAATAGGTCTCACTTTTGTCAGGGACCATCCCGAAAAAATTGGTGTGGAATGCAGGAGATCCTTCCCAAAATAGTGTTAAAACACTCTGATTCACCCCTCGATTTTAGGCATATTTTAAGGTAAAAGAGGCTTCATTCTCCCAATTTCTGGTTGTGTACCATTCTGGAAATCTTTGAAGCGTGAGGGAATTTTTTTAACACTGTTGGAGAGTGAAGAAAAGGAAAACGAGTTATTGATTGTTAAAAAAAAAGAAGAAAAAAGAGAAAAGTTATTATATTTAAAAAAAACCGAGTAAAAGAAAAGATCAAGAAGAGAAAAGTGATTTTAAACGTGCACAAATTGGAGCGCGTCTACCTGGAGACACGCCAGAATTGGCTGGCAGACTCGTCGGATGACGATGACTCGGACAAGGAGAAGGAGGACGGAGACGAGTCGACTCCTCTTCGTCGTCGTGGTGGTGGTCTCGAGAAGAAGACCGCCGCTGCCGCTGCCGCTGCCGCCAACAAGGAGAAAGAACGCCAGACACGCGCGAGTAGCAGCGCCGGCCGTGACACCACGGCCGTAGAGAAGGAGAAGGTATAGTACGGGAGCTAGAGACGATTTAAGAGGGATTACAGGTAATTGGGATAAGGAGAACGTATAGTGCGGTTGTTGGCTTCAATTTCGGGGGAGGGGGGGGGGGGTACGGGTAATTGGGAGTGTCAGAGTTGACAGTAGATATTGGAGAGAGGAGAAGATAGGGTTGTTGGCGGCCAGCTTTTGAGAATTCGGTATTAAGCCCACATTTCAAGGGAGTACGGTAGTTGCCTCCAACTTAGACGTGCTCGGTAGTTGACCCCGCCTTCGGGAGTACGGTAATTGATATTGTGAGATTTGACAATATACTGTGGATGTTGGTGCGAGCTTTCGAACAACAGTAAACATGGACTATTTTGGAGGTTGTCTGTAGAGATATGTGATGAAGTTCCTCGGACAAAAGCGCAAGGTTGAAAGTAGCAAGTGATAGGCATGTAACAGTGATTTTAAAGTTGTGTAATTTCGGATTTAGAGAAGGATTCTGGTCTTTGTAATTAGTGTCTGCTTGGGATGAAAAGTGATTTGGTTCCATTATTTGAAGTTGAAAAATATTGATTGATTTGATTACTCGAAGAAAAAAAAAGAGTATTGTTAGGCGGTTAAGCCGAAGCGTGACTGGCTTCACCGAGGAGCAGTGACAGTGCCAGAAGAAACGAACGAGGAGCAGGAGGAAGACAAGAGAGGAAGCGTGGAACGAGCAGGAAAGGAGCGCAGCAGCAAGAAGAAAGACAAGCACCATCAAGGAAGGGTTGGCACTGTCTACAAACCCACCATTTCTAGGATGCTAGAGTAAAGGCAAGCATAGAGCAAGGGTTAGCACAATGTTGAAACCCGAAATTACTAGGGTGCGGGAGTTAATTAGGGCTGGACTATTTAGAACATTTCATGCAGTTTGGATCTACTGAAATTCCGGCAAAGCAGGTACTTTAATGCAAACGGGCAAGATTGATTTTCTGGTGTCAAGCGGGAATTATTATATGGATAATATGTTTGTTTTATTCAAGAATAATTGGAATAGAATACGATATTTTGAAAATATTTCTAGTCTGTGCGAGTGGGCTGATAATGAGAAAAAAAGAATTTTATTGATATTCAAGTGTAGGCTTCCCATGCATTGCGAAATAAGGTTAATTATTAATATATAAAAAAAATTATTTATTTATTTATTAATAAAGTTAATTTCGAAATCATAAAAATTTTCATTGATAATTTTCACCTGTGTTGCAGCGCGGCGCGAAGGAAGACATGAGATTCTCACCTCCGCCACCATCAAATCGTACGTTGATTCCTCTTGTATTATATTCATCCTAAGAAAAAAAAAATTTTATAAGTAATTTTCGAAATAAAGCCCAACTTTTTCTGAGCATTACTATTTCCTTTGAACATAACTTGTAAAAATGCTGGTAATTTGCTCGGTATTAACTTATATTTTAAAGAACAAATTATTTTCTTGGTCTTAGCCCTAGAAACGTATTTCATCTTTGGCCGTTCCCGGTGGGTTCTCGTCCAGTTCGAATTCATTTATAAAAATGAGACAAAAGCGGGTTGATTTCGCGTCGTGAAGCTTGACTATGTATTTATTCTATTTATTCGATACACTAATGAGAAATGTGACAACACTCGTAAGATATGTTCTCGACTAACAAAAATTGCGAAAATTATTTATTTTCTTTCCTTTAATCATGTCATCATTTCACAGTCGCAATCTAATCGTTTCATCATTTCAGTCGCAATCGTTCCTTCAGTGGGCAGCTCTCTTCGTTCGGCTACGCACGCAAGCATCAACGGTGGACTTGCTGTAGTGGGATCAGGAGGTTGGCATTCATTTTCATCTTTTTAGAATTGGGATAGGGAAAGTTAGGGCCGTAAATTAGTGTGAAATAAATTTAGGAACCTTAATGGCATTTATTTGTAAAAAAAATAATAATAAATATTCAGAAGGCGAATTAATAGGCATTAATACAACTTTGAAAATGGGTAAACAGAAGAATCCTCTACTTAAATAAGGAGAAGAATAAGTAGAAGAGAAAATAATAGCAAAGTAAGAATAAATAGAAGAATCAGAGTAAATAGAAGCATGAACGATTTGCTAACCAGGGAATGGTCAGGAACCCTGGAAACCAAAATTAATAGTTTTTCGTCCATCGTTAAAGGAGGTCATAAAAAGATTCGGAATCGAAAAATAAACAGCTGAATCGATATACAAAAAGAGTTATAACCCTTTAAAGTTTCATAAAAGTTTTGCTGCTTGTGTAATAGCGATGTTAAAAACTGTTTTAAGATTTTTAACAACGAGTTGTGGCCTAGTGGATAGTGAGCCGGGCTGAAAATTTTTGGGCGCGAGTTCGATTCCCCTTCGGTACAACTTTTTTTCCCTTTTTGTATAAGTGCATTTTCGAATGTTTAATGAACATCATTTGCTTCTCTAGCATTATCAGAAAGATAATGCACTTTGCAAATGAAACCATTCTTTAAATTTAAATTATCCGAATGTATGCATATTTGTATGTATGTTTGTATGTATGTACTATATATTCTTTTTTTAAATTCAAACTTTAAAAAGAGTATTAAAAATAGTTCTACATTATCAACATATGTGATGTTATTTATCTGGAGGTACCTTGTGAACTGGCAGAAATCCTGGAAGACGTCTAGGGATGCAGGAATGGGTTCTGCAAGACGCAGACTGCACAAATCGCTAGATCTTCTTCTCGCCAGTGAATTCCAGTGTTCGCGGATTTACGAATCCACTCTGATCTGCGTTACACACATCAGAGAAAGTACGACTTCATTGCCTCATTGAATTCCTTGACGAAATCGTCCGCCTTTTGCACCAATCCGGGACTGTCAATGGTGATTTTCTTTGGTGTGACTCTTGTGAGTCTACGACCAACGATAGACTTTTTTCGGCGGGAAATCCAGGATGAATACCATTTTTAGATCTGCTTCCCTCGTCCTCCTTCATCTCCGTGCGAAGACTTTACATTGCTGGCATCCATCGTGAGCGTGAAGTACAACAGCCGTCTCTGCATGTATACACTTTTGCATAACAAAAGTTCACACATGTTGATAGATGCTGAAGATTTTCGACTTTTTTTGTTCAAAACATTTTTAAACTCTGAATTGAAAAAAACAGAGCAAAAAATATATAAATACATATGCACATACATACAAATATGCATACATTCGGATAATTTAAATTTAAATAATGGTTGCATTGGCAAAGTGCATTATCTTTCTGATAATGCTAGAAAAGCAAATGATGTTCATTAAACATTCGAAAATGCACTTATACAAAAAGGGAAAAAAAAGTTGTACCGAAGGGGTATCGAACTCGCGCCCAAAAATTTTCAGCCCGGCCCACTATCCACTAGGCCACAACTCGTTGTTAAAAATCCTAAAACAATTTTTAACATCGCTATTTCACAAGCATCAAAACTTTTATGAAACTTTAAAGGATTATAACTTTTTTTGTATATCGATTCAGCTGTTTATTTTTCGATTCCGCATCTTTTTATGACCTCCTTTAACGATGGACGAAAAACTATTAATTTTGGTTTCCAGGGTTTCTGACCATTCCCTGGTAAGACGGCGCCAACAGCCTTTTGGGGAAAAAGTAATAAATAGTAGAACAAGGGCAAATAGAAGAATAAGGGTAAATAGAGGAATAAAGTAATTATTTAAAAAATTATCTCCTCTAATTTCTAAGGTGCCGCCAACAATCGCGTCGTCGTCGAAGGCTTATTCAAGAGAGCATCCA